>JAAGAY010131893.1:0-59785 GCA_011801015.1 Ardeotis arabs
AATAGTAATTTAGTAATAAATGAATAGTTTTCCCAAGTCGAGTCTGTTTTTGCCCGTGACGGTAACTTTAAGGATTTCTCCCTGTCCTTATCTCAAACCTCGAGCCGTTTTTCTTCTATTATCTCCCCCTGTTCTCTCGGAGGGTGGGGGGAGTGAGAGAGAGACTGCGTAGTCTGGTCCCGATCCGGGCTGAACTACGACAGCTGCATTGTGCCCTTTCATACAGCCTTTTGGGAGCAGCATAGTCACATGACACGCTGCATCCCAGCGATGCTCCGAGTTCGCAGTGCTCAAATGCAGGGCTCCCGAAGTCTGGACCCCCACCAGAGAATGCTTCAGGGTATGTGAGCTCTTTAGCTCTGCCTGAGCTGTTACCTGGCCAGGAACCTGAGCCTCTGCCTCCCGGGTCCTCCAAGAGCCTCTGCCAGCACCCAGACATTCACAATTATTTTTTTAATGAACTGCTATACAAAATCTTTCAGAGGAGAAAAACGGAGATTGTCAGGCAAACAATGTCTTTGGTTTGTGGGTTTTTTTCTCCCAGGAAACTGGAAAGTACAATCAAATATTTGTGTAATGACCTAAAACAAAACAATACAATGATTTGTAACACAATCAACTACGGATAAAGACAAGCGAATAATGCATCAAATTATGGATCTGTTATTTTTAAATAAGCTGTTACTCTGCTGTATAGTCTGACACTGCTACTGGGAATTAGTTCTTTGCCATTTTTATCCCATGAGCTATCTTTTTATGTGATTAAATTTTAAATTAATTGTACAGAAGGCTAATTTTTTTAAAAAACCTCTAGTAACTTTATACCTCTCTTCTCTGTGTGAGAGAGGTATAAAGTTACTCCTTCCTGCTGACAGGCTGGATTTTCTGGACTTTGTTGTTGTTTGCTGTGGCTCTATAAAGATTTTTTTGCATGTAGCCCTTGCAAGTGTTTGCTGTGTCTAATCCTGGTGTTGTAAGACAACCACTGTTTCAGTGGATGGTTAGGCACCGTAAGACATATAGCACTGTTTTTCTTTTCTGCTTGGAAACTTTATTAAATGCACCTTGTTCCACCCATTATGAATTGTGTTTTAGGATCAGAAGAATTTGCCTTTACACATGAAAACTGCTTTCCATGAACAACATCTTGGAAACTTGGATCCTGATTTCTCTAGAGCTATTGAAATTCAGTGAGGTGACTGGCTTAGGGTTATTTACATGAGCCCCCACAAAACAAAGATCCTCAGGCTTGGGACTGAGCCCAGCCATGCTGCGGGCTCCCTGTGCATGGGGCAGAGAAGGGAGGGACTGCGCTGTGCTGCTCTCAGCTGGCAAGAGACCAGAGGAGGAAACTGGGCCAGGAGAAGGGTGACAAAACAGTGGGATGAAACAGACCAGTGTGATACAGGGAGGCAAAAAGCGAATTCAGAGAGGGTTCAGAAAGGGAGTAGCCATGAAGGAAAGCTTGATTAGTATTCATTAAAGCTGGTGTTCAAGCTTCATTTCAGGAAACACCTCCAGGGCATTGGAACCCCTGCAGAACCCAGGGAAATGCCCTTTGCGGTGGGGTTGAAGGATGGTGCTGGCTGCTCAGATCCAGCACACAGCCCTGCTGGGTGTACAGGCTCCCGCAAAGCTCACAGGCTCCTCACTGCAGCTCATCCTGGTGCTCGGGAGGGGATCAGGCTCCCCTGCATGCGTTGAAGCAAAAAAAAAAACCGACACCTTCTGCTGTGCACACCAGTTCATGCCCTTTTACTTATATTGGCTTACACATTTGTTTTGCACTGCACCCCCAGACTGCTCATGCTGACACACACCTTGTGCATACCACGCACAGCTTCTCCCAGCTGTGATTTCATTCAGAGGTTTTATACACTGTCTGCACAGCAAAATGCTCGTTGTAAGCAGGGTTAAAAAGGTTTGCTGTGGCTTTTTATCCTAAAAGTCAAAACACAAGCCAGCTCAGCTTGCTTTCACAGAAAGCTGCTTCCTACATTGCATTGGATGAAAGGGAAAGTTTAACCACTTCCAGCTTTTAACTCTTCCTTAAAAAGCAAACTGCTTAGCTGAAGTAATTGTGTGAAAACATAAGCAAACAGTTATATTCCCTTAAGAAGCCATTAAACATGACATATTAAGTCAGTAATTTGCATATGGCTGATTGTTTAGTAAACAAACTGTCTCCTGAGAGGATGGTAATTAATCTTTTGCATCAAATCTGTAGATTAGTCTTTCTGGGAATAATGGTAGATGTTACAAGCAGGTGTGAGTCATGATATCACTTTCTTTGAAATTTAGGATTAAACATGGCAATGAAAAAAATTTAAATGCATTTTTTAAGCTTTGGAAGCATCATATGTTTTAGTAAAAGATTAATTCCTTTTTTTACTTCAAAATAAAAGTCTTTGGCATTCTTTCTATTAGACAGATTTAAAAAAAAAATCTAAATTAAACTCAAGGGTGGGATCCACCTACAGGCTGTTGCATTTGTGAATGATTGTAATATTTAAAAGGTAAAAGGAGGTGTACACTTAGATGTACATTGCTGTCTATACAGGGATTAAATGTTTGGTTTGGTTTTATTTTTGTTACTATTACCAGCACAGCTCAAAGCTAGCTGAGGTTGACCCTGTGCACCAGGGCTGGCGAAGAGCACCCTGACACTGCGGGGACGTCAATGGCCCTGCTCTGCTCAGTGCCACACATCAATGGCATCATGGTGCCTGTGGTCCTGAATCCAGGATTTCCTACAGAGATGTAATTCAGAAGGGTAAACCCAGCTTTTAGCCCAGGCTGCCACCAAGGTTTGTCTGATGACAGGCAGGTCATTTGAGCTGCTTTTATCAGAGTGGGTGGCTGTGGAGACAGCCCCTCCGTCTCACAGAGGGCGCGTCCAGATTGCTGATGTCCCTGCAATGTGCTGCTGCAGAGCCAACCCGCGCCACTCTCGCACCCAGCCTGGAACAAGCAGCGCTCTGTATCCAGCTGTACAGACTCTGCTTAGCTTGAACAGTATCCTCCTGCGCTGAGGGCAGTGTCCTTCTGCAGTGGGTCATGCCCAGCCGAGGCAGCACAGCAGCTGCTCAGTCTGTCAGGGCTGTGCAGCGGGAGTACAACCCCCTCACTACCTTTACTGGTGTGATACAAGGATGGAAAAGCAAAGGATTCTGCAAACAGGACACTGCATGACCTAGAATCAGTTATAGTATTTGGCAAACTTACCTCTTTGTCTTGTCAGAGTATTTGGCAGTCTCTTTCCCTGAGTCAGTTATTTTCAGTGATAAACTGTCAAAGGAGAAAATAAGGTAGATTACCTTTCTTATTCACTCATTTCAGTCATGCAGAACCTACCTCAATCACCTGCAATATACTGGTTTTATTGTGGCATTACACCTATGAGAGCTCTTCCTTGCTTTAGGAGACTGTTGCTGAATTTCTCTGAGTTCCCTGGGATTGTGCATGGCGCGGATGGAGGGCACCTCTCCTGGCACCCATGCTGCCTGAGCCAGCAGACCCTGGCCAGCCTCCTACGGCAGCAGTGCTTGGATCCACATGCTGTCCTAGCAGAGCTGCAAGGTTTCTCACATAAGAATTGAAGATAAATATCTAATAAAGTACCAGGAGAAAGGCTCAATAGCCTTCTTTTATGGCATTTGGTTAAGCAGCTATTGATTTCCACCACACGCTTGTCTGCCTCTGCTTCCCAGAGGCAACATGCATGGTAGCTCTGGGAATCTGCAGAGGGAAAGATATGACAAAAATATCAACTGTTGTAATCCAAGCTCTTCAGGCTCCTAGAAAAGTCCTTAAGGTACCATTGCAAGATTACTATTTATAAAGAAATAGCTGCCAGCCTGGAATGGTTGCTGTGATTTTCCATCATTGTCTCCAGAAAGGTTTTAGACTGTAGATATTTATTACAAATTGTTGGGGTAGCTATTTGTACAAATAACAAGATTATATCAAATCTACCAAAGTAATTTGTTAACTAATAAAGTTAATTTAAAAAAAAATAATAATATTAGGTTGGGAAAGGAAACATAGTGAACTAAAAACCTCACAGTAGTTCAAATATACAGAGGAGTTTCCTTCCTCCTAACAAGGCAGGACAGAAGGGTAAAAGGCTAAGGAATAAGATCTGTAAAAGCACACTGTGCATCTCTGAATCAGGATTGTATGTGATGCAAACAAAAAATCATATTGAAGCAAACTGCAAAGTTATGGTGCAAGGCGTCTACTTTCCCACAGTAAGTCTGTCACATCTGTCTTGAGCAGCAGCTCACAATGTCAGCCAAAGCATAGACATTGTCTGTTTTCTCAGAAAATCCCCAAGGCATCTCTTCTGTTGTCTCTAAATCAGTTTAAAAAATAATCGAGCAACAATATCCGGCTCAGACTGTGCAGTCCCTGCCAGCTCTGCGAGCAGTCAAGGGAATGTTTCTTCGTCTCAGTGGCTCTGCTGGGCTGGATATGACCCACATGCAGCAGAAGCAGCACTGTATCACCCAGGAGAGAGGGAGAGGCGCTCCATGGGGAAGATGGAAATGAACTGAGTGCTGATTTGTATTCTGAGCTGGGGAATGCAAAGAACAGCGCATTGCAGCCCCAGTGTGGAGGGTTGTAGAGCCATTGCTATAGCTGAAGCTGTACTTGCATCCATTCCTTGGTAGCACCGCCTGCCCTTTTGAGGGCCTAAGGCTTCTATGTCCAGTTGGTGCTTGTTAGCATTCATAAGCGTTGTTACTTTAGACAGCCAGCTGTGGAGACCACCAGAAGCGAGTGTAGGCAAGGTGCCTGGGAGAGGAAGGGCTCAGCTCAGCTGGAGGCAGCAGCATGGTCAGCCAGGCCCCGGGGAAAGCTGGCCCAGCTCCACCAGTGCCACAGAGGAGCAGGGGCTGTGCCCAGCCACGCAGATGGCTCCTGAGGGCAGGACAGAGGGCATGCATACAGCCACAGGCATGCCACAGCCGTGGGGCTCCCGTGGGCTGCCACGGACTTCGTCAGGGCTCGGGAGTGGTGGCATCCAGCGGATGACACAGCTGAGACTTGCTGTGTGCAGCAGGCTGAAGGCATGCCAGATGATCTTGGGCTGACAGGCTGCAAACTGCCCTCTGCCAGGCTGTGATGTGCTGTGTGTGATAACCTGTCCTCAGGGTATTTCTGTGTCCCTACTTTAATGGTTTTGGCTGCCACAGTCCATCAAGAGCCTCACCAAGTGCTGCGCAAGGGAGGTCCTGCACACTGAGGGGCACCATCAGTCTGCTTCTCCTCTACCTTGTCCATATAAAGAGGATTCTATCATTAAGTTGTGTGCAATTAGATGAATCTGATGCCTGTTCCTGTTCCCTGGGGGACCAGAAAACAGGAATGATGTGGGAAATCCTATCTGAACCATGAATACAGCAGAAAAGAAAGTCTTTTTATATAGGAATTCAACTATGTGGACAGTCCTCAATCTCTGTGAGAACACCTTCAACAGAAGCAGCCACTGTCTTCATCATGAAGGGGTAATTAGAGCAAAGACAACAAGCTGTCCTCACATATTTTTGTCAGCTAGCTCCTCTCTTACCTGTGGTAAAGGTAGGTAAGTCCCAGTTCCCTGAGGCTGCGAAGTTCAGCACTGACTCTGTTGCTACAAGGCCATGAGGTGTCTCAGATAATAACTGAGAAATATCCTCCCATTCCGGAAGGTGATACGCTTCTTCCAGAGCACCTGATGAGTTCTTCAGTCCATGAGGCAACCCAGAGGCTTGACTCAGTTCAGCTCAAGTGGGTCTGTAAAGATAAACATCAACATAAAGAAAGTTAAAAATAAAACGTGAGCAGACTTCACTGAGTGATTAAACACTTTACAGTGGTTATACTTAAATTATCTTTTTGCTGGTCTCGGATCACATGCTTATGATCTCTTCCCACTTTCAGCGAGCCCCCATGTGATGAACAGCCGGAGTTAGGGGTTTTCTTGAGACAAGCACCCATGTTCCTTCTACAGACTGAGACTATAGTCTGTAGACCCTGGGAACCCACTGCACCTTGCCGTGTACTGAAGCTCAGGAGGACCAGAGATGTCTGGGCATCAGCCTCTCCTCACACTCCTAGCTGGCCAAACCTACTGTGCCAAGTTCTCTGATGGGTTATGCCTTTTTCTGTTTCCATGAGGAGCCATCAGCAGTACTTCACTTCCCCGGTACATCACCTCCTTATAGAGCTGCTTATGATGGTATGTGGAAGTTGAAATCAAGAGAGTTTTTTGGTTGGTTTTGTTAAACCACCTGGAGTATCTTTTACTGAAAGAAAAATTACATTTAGTGGCTTTAAAAAAAACTCTGCATAAAGATTCCTTTCCTACATAACTAATCTGTAGGGGTTATGGAAATGGGTGTTTAGAGAACAGTTTTCTTGTTCTTATTAGTTTGGTTTTAGCTGAGAAGAAAATATTTCTCCATGCATTTGGGAGAACAAGTCTGCCAGGCATTTCTCTGTTACTACTAAAATATAAACAGTGATATTCTGGACCAGTGGAAGTCGGGGGAAATTTTGGTATTGATCTTTTCGATACTCCAGTTTCCATCTGAAGGAGGCCCTGAAGGCTCAGAGGTCTTGCATTGTCTGGCTGCTGGAATACAGCCATTAAAGGATGTCTCAAAATGCCAACATTGTCTTCCTAAATTACAACCCTGTTGCATATTTAAACTTTGGCAATTAGTGTAAGGAATCAAAGTAGCCTTAATTTGAAGTATTTTAAGTTACCTCATTAGATTCAATATTCATTTCCTCATCTTCTCATCTCAATTACATTTCCATTTCAAATTTTTATCTCGGTTAATTGTAATCAATTTTATGTTTTGCTAACAACAAGTATGACCTTGGGGGGTGGCTAGACCACTTGAAGGTCAGTACCGTATGCAAGTCACCCTGCGACAGACTATCGTACAGTGCATGGCCTGCACAAGGGAAGGTACCTATGGAAATGCACAACCTTCTGCGAACTCCCAGCAGAAGAGAGTTGCACTCACTGCACTTTGCTCATCTTCCGGTCTTTTAAAGAGCTGTCATGAAAGGAAAGGCTCTTCTAGTTGAATCAGTTGCTGAGGACAGTAATGCAGCAATAATAACGAAGACAGCATCTTCTTTAGCTCAGTGTGCAAAGTGGTTCACCTGACTTGCACAGATGGAGCTTGCATTTTTAATTCCTTCACTACTGCCCTGTTTGTACCAAAGCAAACGGGTCCCTGAGTGTCAGCAAAGACTGATGCTGTGTATTTCATGACCAAGGCCGGGCCAACACAAGAACCCCTCTGCATCAGGACAGTGGTCGTTCTAAGCTATATGGCTGTGTTTGCTGCAGCACAAGAGGCTCCGGGGACATCCACTCGTATTCAAAATAATCATCCACCAGGCTTATTCTGCCTAGGGAAGAGCTGTCTGTGAAGAGGAGGGGATTGCAAGAGAGAGCAAAAGTCTGAGAGCTGATCTGAGGACGAGCTGCTACAGCAGAATGGATGTGAATTGCAGCTGATTTCTCGTGCCTCCTGCTGCCCCTCACTTTGAGCTTTTCCTTGTATCACTGGCCATCACCTGGCCAAGAGCTGTTAGAATTTTCATCTGCACTATCAAGGCATCCTTTAAAGAGACCCTGGCATCTCTCCAAGAAGAGAAAATGGTATGCTAACAAACTAGCAGAATTATCTCTCGCTAAAGTCATGATGCCCAGTGCTGCGGAGGAACAGCCCATCTGTGCTACAGCTGAGCCTGGCACCTGTCATCCTCCCATCGTTCCTGTCCTGAGCTCAGCCTTTGTCAGTTCTCAGCACTCCACCTTTCAGCAGAGACGATTAGAAACCCTTGTAGGAAGGGATCAGGCCAAGCAGGTTGGTTAAACCCTGAAGAACTATGGATAAAAAACTAAGATTATTTAATCTCTGCCTTGCCCTATTCCTTTTTCCCTATGTTTCTCAGAAGGTTTTATTAGGATTCGTAAGGCTGATGAGTATTTCCACAGAATAAGGAGGTCAGGAGCAGACATGGAAAATGGCTTTCAGCTGCAGGTTCTGATCCCATTTCTCTTAGCACAGATCTCTGCCATTCCTGCTGGCTTCATCAGAGTTTCTGTAAGGCAGAGAGGCATCCAAGAACAGTCCCTGACCATTAGAGGACACACAGACTCAGATATTTCCTAAAGAACAGGGGCTGGGGCAGGGACTGAACAGTCAGTCGTGTCCAAGTCTATAAACTGAAGCAGATTCTGACTTTAATTAAAAGAACCAAATAAAATTACGAGAACTCAGACAAAGTGCTTATAGCAAAAAAGCTGTAGGAAACACACCTCCTGTGGCAGCAAACAATTATTGCTCAATGGCACTGTTCATAGCAACTACTACCAGAAAAAAGCCCACTAAAACTGAGCTTGGCTTATCTATGAAAAATGGATAATGTGTTACACTGCAACAGAATGTCAGAATGAACAATTGTTCTCAGCAATCATTAAAAATAAAAATATAAAGTACAATTAGCCTTTGTTTGTTAAATCACAAATTAAACTCACATTTTATGAAGACGTATGCATAAATAAAATCAGAAATGTTTTAAATTATTAAGTAGTTTAACAGAATCTGCGGTACAAAAAGGGCAGCAGCAAAGGGATTAAAAATGCGAGCTCAAGGTATTCTCTCATGGCTTAAGTTTTAACAAGTGAAACAAAAGTACAATTGATTACGAGACCACATCTCCAGAAGTTGCGTTTTAAGAAGGAAAGAATATAATGAGATTTCTTCTCACAAATACAAAAATGGTACTAATGACAGTGTTTGCTTTCAGATTTGAAATATTTTTTTTCTGATGTGAAAATGACACCATCAGAGAAAAATCTCTATAGTCTGTATTTCAAATGAGTTGACAGAGTTGTTCACTGTCAACTGAAGCCATCCAGGTAAGAAAGACAGATGAGGACATTTTTTGTGAGAAAGGATGCGTTATTTATAGCCCAAGTACATTATAAACCTACTCATGTTTACATCGTTACAGTTTTCTTGCACGTTAAAAAGTAGTGGAATACCCATAAGAATCCCAGATTGCATTATGAAAAGTAAAGGTGTAGAAATCCACATGAAATGTAAAATAAACTTAGGAAAAACCACAGATCTTAGAGCTGAAAAAGATGACTGAATTTTAACTTGAAACTTTGAGTGAAATATGTAAAATGTAATATATGTGATACCTGAAAAATAATGAATACCCAAGGATTTGAGTATGTGATCAGTCCTGAAAGAGAATCATTTTCGCTAATACCTACATACTGAGAGTGGTAGTGTGGCACTGGAGAGTTGAAGAGCTTTCACCGGTG
Source organism: Ardeotis arabs (assembly GCA_011801015.1). Lineage (NCBI taxonomy): Eukaryota > Metazoa > Chordata > Aves > Otidiformes > Otididae > Ardeotis > Ardeotis arabs. Next base: position 9,347 of record JAAGAY010131893.1, read on the forward strand.
CTGAAAAGCTTTGATTTGCACTAGCTAAAGTGTTCAAAATGGTGATCCCATCAATCTGTCTTGACAGAAAGTTATTTTCTGTCTCAGCACCTGGTGACTGGCTGTGAAACCACAACTCTGTGAACAATTTGGCCTCACCTGGCATTTGAGAAATTCCTCTAAAGTCGCAGAAGCACCAAGCTACGTCTTGCAGTCTCCACTGTGGAAGGGAAATCTGGACCAACAAGAAAAGACAATATAAAGTTTTTGGGAAAGAGTTACGCAAAGGAATCTTTCACAGTCCTTGAGGAAAATCAGTGTAAGAGCTGAGTCAAAGGATTGATGAACTGCATTCAACATAAAGTGGATGAAGAACAGTGTTTGAAATCAGCTTCTTTTCAACTCTTGATATAGCAACAAATTAAAGCCTCAAACCTTATCTCTTGACCTTTAATTTTCAAGGCAAAAGGATAACCCTTCTCTTATCCATGGAGCACTTGTTAGCCTTTGTCTTCAGACAATTAAGATTTCTTGTCCCTACTGCATTACTTGATGGATCATTCCAGAAATTCACTTCTCTCCTGAGCAATGGTCTACCACTTTTCCCTGTGTCACTGTTTCTGAAGGTTTTTATAGAGACACGACAACCACTTGTGACTCTACGTAAAGAGACTAAATATCCAAACCCTTCTATTTTCTTCTAGTAAGATAGAGTCTTCATTTTCTTCTTAAAGAGAGCGACAGTCATGCTCTAAATAGACCACCAACGAGTGGTGGCCTATTTAGAGTGACTGAGCACAAGCAGTGAACATTTGCCTAAGAGGTGAAGGCGACTGGTGAGACTCACTGTGAGCACCATTTCTGCAGGCTCAGAGCTGGAGTGATACCAGAAAAACACCTCATGAGATGTTTATGCCAAGTTTCTGTTCTCAGGCGCTTAGAGGCAGGTTCTCTGCGTGCACATCCTTTCTTGCAAACTAGCATCGCATCTCAACAATAATCAGAAAAAAAAAGTCTGACAGTAAGAAACTTATCTCCATCATCTTATTTTATGCCTCTCCAGATTCCTATGCAGTACCTAAATCTGTAAGGAAGAAATCCCACCAAATATCCTCCCATTCATTCATTTCTTAAAGGCATTTTTAACAGCTTTCCTTTCTTGAAAATCCATCACTGGTAACTACAATGCAGTTAGCACCTTTATGTGACTAAACATGAAACAAAGATGGCATTAATGTCACAAATAGTTTAATTCAGTCTTCCATGGCAATCTAGTATTCAAATTGATTAGGAATAATATGAAGCAGGAAAATGTGAACTGTTTTTAACGTCTAGTAGGCTGGGTAATTGAAGCTTCAAAGCAGAGTTGTGTAATACAGCTTATACTGCTGTAGTTTCGTCTGAAAATGCCCAGGGAAAAAAAAAATGAAAATGTCAGGAAAATTTTAAAGTCCCTAAACTTGCAATTTCAGAGTAATAGTTTAGGTAGGGTTTTGCCAAGAGGAACACAGTTTCCTGCATATTTTTTGTGTGTGCACAGGGTCACAAGCCATCTGCATTAAGATGCTTGAGGAAGCAGGAGATTCGCTAACATCTGTGCCAAGATTGTGTGCTGACCAGATTCCCCAACATGTGACCATACTTTCATTTTTCTGATAAAAAAGAAATCTTGATGAGACTGGTGCAAAGGGATGATGGCATTGCTTTCTCTACCTGCTGTACCTGAGGTAGTATTTACAGTACTCACTCTTGCCAGGGATTTCCCAGAATGTTTTCCTTACGTTGTCAGCTGTTTTCACTGAAAACAAATAAACACACTAACAAACACATGAACCAAAGAAAAAAAAATAAAAACAAGAAAAATACCCAACAATGCTACCATTACACTGTAAAAAGTCAGAGAAATAGAAGCAGTTTATGCTGCAGTTCTTTGTGCTGTGGATAGGCTGCGGTGGTGGGATAGGATAGCTGCACGCTCCTGTCAGCTCAGCTCTTCTGTGCCGCAAGGCAGGGGTTTTAGGAAGGTTGAAACCACCATTTCAAAATGGTTCTTTCTGTGGTGGTTTATTACCAAAGTCAAAACTAACTGTTAGTAAATAGCTTATCTTATTAATTCTGCAACTAATGACTAGAGCCAGGCAGAAAGCATAGATCGCTTTGCAGTGGACTCTGCGCTGTAGTAGCAGCTTTGCACTCCTGATGCGGGTGCTTCCTCCAGCAGCTGTTAACTATGGTCCTTCACCAGCAAGCAATGTTTTGCCACAAATGGAACACGGGCTCAGCAGCAACATGAAGATAAAAGACAGAGCTCCTCATTTAGATTGGACGTGCTCTGCACTGAGTCCTTGCAAGGAAAAGCTTGATGTGAAGCCCTTACAGAACCTGTACATCAGGGCCCTGACGACCTTACTTGCCCTGACGAGACTCAGCTGGGACTCCATGCACAGTACCTGCCCATGGCACAAGAGCCCCATTTCAGTTCAGACATGGGAACCCAGGTCCTGCCTGAGCAGTGCTGTGAGTACATCTGAACTCCATCCTGTCTCTGGCCGTGCCTCCTGGATGGACTCTGGAGACACAGCACAGCCTCACCTCCAGTCCTGTCTCCAGCCTGGTTTCCTTTTGCTCCTTGGCTGGGCCCCCTGGATGGACCCTGGACCTGGTCTGCTGCTTGCTGTGCCTGGGGCTGTTCACCAGCCCTGCCACCAGCACCCAGCTCTGCCAGCTGTGCTAGAGCTGTGTGTGACCTGGGACGGTGAGGGGCTGCCTGCACCAGGGCCACCAGTGGCTCCTGCCCTCGGAGTGAGCAGCCCTGCTCCTGCTTCTCCTGGCAGGGTGTTTCTGACAGCACTGCAGCCGCGTGTGGACACATCGTGTAGAGGAGGAACTGTAACGCCTCCCACTTGTCTTTTCTCAGCCTCCCTCTGCAGAGGCGCCTGTGAGTCCCAAGGGATATCCGCAATTGCTTGTCCAGCCTCCCTTTTGCTCCCAGGTAAATATCCGTGCGAGGAAGTGCCCATCTGTACAACACATGAAAAAGAACTGCCTGTGTTTGCTTGCAACGGGCTCCGGCTAGCTTTCTGTGGTAGTTCTGAGTTTTGTACTGCAGGGGACAGTGAATAGCTCTTTCATATAAATTTCTCCATCCATGAAATAACATCCTTCCTGAGATGCCCCTTTCCAGATGATTCTCAGCCTGTTACTGTGGTTTTTATGCAGAAGCCATTACAGATATTTGATCATATTTATTGCCTTTCTATGAAGTTTTTCAGCTCAATATATGCTTTTTGAGAGAGGAGACCTGCTACGTGTGAAATTGCATATGCATTAGTGTACATATAGTGACATGGTTAGTATGAAATATTTTTTTTTTAAAAAAAGCATACTTTGCAACAAAAAGCAGTGTTGGTACTTTACTAACTGAAACACCTCTGAAGTGCATGTCAGAAAATTGTGTGAAGGACATCATATACGTGGTACTCTGGTTTTTAAATAGCATAATTGTTTAACTTGAAAATAATAATTTCAGATTTGTTTGACACCAGAGCTACAAAAGCTTTTGTATTTAAAGTACTTGTAGTTATTTATTAATACGCCTCCAACATTAAGAGGAGTCCTGTAATTGCGCAATACCCCAGCATTATTAGCATGCAATTGCCATGGCAATACAACGTTATGAACATGTTTAGCAGAAGAGAAGGGAGCCATCACAGTGCGACCAAAAGGTCTGCAGGTCTAGGCAGTGGGAACTGGCACAGGTCCTTCAGCCGCCCAATATCGCATCTGCAGAAGTGGGCTTCTCAGCTACTCTGTTGCTGACAAGTGAAGGCTTCAGGGAGGAATGCCGCAGCATTAAACCTGACAGAGGCACTTCAGTCAGCCTCCCCACAGGCATGCCCTGGGGCTTTCAGTGGTGCTGCTGCACCTTCTGTAAGCGTTTAGGTACCCAAGGACTGTCGTATTGCAAGAAAAAAAAACACCTGTGTGTTTTAAGATCCCAGGTTTTATCAGCAACTGAGTAAGGGCTTCCCAGACTCTGACTTTGGCTGAAGAAAGCTGTGTGTAAGTCCCACTTCAGACATCTCTATCACCTTTCTGCATCAGACCCTCAGCCCTTGCTGTGCTGAGCAGGGCTACACCAAGACCATCTTCAACACATCCCAAGCTTGGCTCTTTGGCTGCTACTCTTCGTCACTGGGACACTCCACTGGATCTGGTGGCTTTGGACACTATTGGCCAGGAGCCGGATGAAACCGTGGACTTGATGAAGTCTGTGGATGCCCAGGACTTCAAGAGCACAAGAGGAAAGTGAAGCTGTTTCTGGCAGCATCATCCCTAAAACAAGGAGCAGAACCAGCCCCAAACCAAGGGAAAAAGAGTGCATTCTCTGCATTGATGTCTCTCACCTCGTTCCACACTTGCTTCTGACTTCTCCCACTAAGCTTCACAGTGGAAGGAAGAGCTGGACATCTTCTGTCTCTAACGCCTGTGTGGGCTAGACTGAGCCTGACCCAGGTGGCTATTGCCAAAAGAAAAGCATGTCTGTTGATGATGCTGGAAGCATTCTGCTTATAAATGAGATTTAGGAGCAAGGACAATATGAAAAGTTGTAGGAATCAAAACAAAACAAAACAAAAATTCAAAACCCCACTGTGAAATAGCAATGAAAATTTATAAAGATAAGCAGCTCTATCTGTGAAATGCAGACCAGTTCTTCAGCTGACAAGTAGGTCATGCTGGCACATCAAAGGTGCTTGAGAAATCCTCTGTCTAGAGGACATTCCTACTAAAAAAGGTGAAACTGCAAACCAGATTGGCTCCAATTACAAAAAATCTTGTAATAAAGGAATACATGTTTTTCTTTCTTGTCGCTTGTGGTTGGAAAATTTTATAGCACAATTAAAGACTCCACATGTGCCAGTGATTCAGTGAGAGCATAACTGGACAACAGTGCTAAATTCTAAAAGTAGTCATTTTAATTTCTGTCACATCAGTAGAAGAGTCCACATGCAGTTGCTCTACCACAGTAATTATTTTGTCCTACTTTGCTTGTAACAGTTATGAGGTAAGTATTACTGAGTGTAGTGAGGACTGGAAAAAAGGTTCAAAGCACTTACACTGCTACTCTCTGGCCTGCTCTCCAGGCGTTTGTTCCTTTCTTACTTGCACTCACACAGGTTTATATTTTCTCCCCTAGTGTTTTCCTCAGTTAGGCATTTGAGCTGCTTAAAGCTCTTTGAAGGTGTGAAATAAAGGTCCATCAAGTTCCTGCTGCTGGCAGTTGAATGCCATCCAAAACAGCAAAGGCTCCAAGCAGCGTGTCTTTGCATTACATGTGATTTCATTTTTGCAGCCCAAGTTTATTTAGATAGTATTCACTTTTTCAGTCTATAGGAAGGATACATTTCCCAGCTGCAAAAAGCTACCTTTGTCTGTAGAATCATGTATCAAACGCTTCGGAACACTCGTGAAAAATGAATGTATCCTCTTAAAAGCTTCATAATCTCATGTCCACGTTGTCCCCTTATGGCAGGGCACAGCTGGACCCAGTTCTCCTGGGTCAGAGATCAAGCGGGCTTCCCTCTGCCTCCTGGAGAGCCCGTGGGCTGCTCCCTTCCATGTGCCTGCTGGGAGGTGGCTGAGAGGGCATGGCAAACTCCCCAGGGACCCGTTGGTGTTTTGGGGCAGTGGTGTTGAGACCCACCACCCCAGGCCATGGGTTCAGCAGCTACAGCCCACCCTAACGTGGTGCTCTCGCAGATGTGTTTGGAGGGCAGGTCATTTTTTTTGGAGGCAGGGAGGTAGTATTTGGGTTTTATTATTCTTCACATTTGTTTTGATGCAGTTATTTAGCGTGGCTATGAATTTTTACTCCCCAAATTTACCAGAGAACTTATTTAATAAGTAAGCATGTTTGTTCAGTGGAAAGATGCTGGATAAAGAAATATGGTGAGATATTGCATCCAAATTGCCTGGCCTGTCTACTATTTCTTTCTAAAATCATTCCTACAAAATACATCAGTTTGATGAATTCACACATTCTCTTTTTTAGTGAAAAACTGCGGTTTCACTGGACAATACAACCCTCTGTGCAAAACAATGCAAGCCCTGAAATCTCATGTCGAAAACCAAAGGTAATACCCGTCTCCAAACCAGTGATACATCACAATGGCTCCTGCAGCAGCTCTCTACAGGGCTGGTTCTCCTAGCCAGGCAACGAGGACCTCTCACAGTGAGGGGGTTATTCTGGGGGATACCTGTGCTGGAGGAGTGTCCCACAGTTGGGCGTCGGACATCCACATTCTTTGGGTAACCAAACAGAAACAAACACTGCTCTGCCTTCCCTGACAGGCCGCGTGATCCAAGTAGCAACTTGCAGCTTTATCATCTGCTTTGGGATGCAGAAGAACAAGGCAGACAGTAAAAATAAAATAAAATCACAGGCATGGGTTGTAAACAGTTTAGACTGAAAGCTTCAGGGTCTGCCCTTACTTCACACTGTGCTTCCCGCTCCCCACAAGCTCCATCTGTCTTTGTGCTCCAATGAGCAGCTGCTTTATGAGGCTTCAGAGTTGCATGGCAAGTTCTCTGTGCACTTTAGTCGAAAGCAACAAGGCAAGAACAAGCTCTTTTATATCCATTTGACACTTCAGGTTTATCTACCTTTGTCTCTTTCTGTTTCTGCAATAACTGTTGAACACTTCTTTCACAAAGCCCTTAAGAGATCAACTGGAGTGTACTCGCACTCGCACACACGGTCAATAGAGCCGTAAAGCTTTTGAGCCACGCAATCCTTTCTAAGGATGTAATTTTGTAAATTGTTCCTAATACAATTGGTTGCTACGATTCCCTGACTAAGGTTTACATCCAAGTAACTATTACTACGTGGACAATGTGAAACCTTGAAGGTACAGAAATAACAATAAGGAACACGTAATGCCTGAATACCTCCCTTTTGACTTTCCCTGAGTTTCACCAGCATGTTTTCAAAGTAAGAATAAATTATTCAAAAATTTTATCATGGATTGTAATTTTCCAGATTAACAAAACCAAGGTGAAGATTTATTTTTAACAAACACAGATATTTTTTTCTCTTGTTTGAGGAACCAAACAGATCATTTTAACTTGTTTAAACATAAATGCTTACGATATACAAAGAGGCTGAAAAGCAGTCTGAGTCAGGTAGTGTTTCAAAACTTATCAGGCCAAGTGCTGTTTTCCATATTTTCTCTCTATATTAGAGAGCTCTTTAGCTCCGCCTGAGCTGTTACCTGGCCAGGAACCTGAGATTCAAGATTGCCATGCCCATGAGAATGAAGGATGATTTATGCAGTAAAGGAGCCTTGACTCAGTAAAACAAGTGTCATCTCTTTCAGGAACAAGGCAGGGGACTGTGACACACTGAAGGCTGGTTGCAATTATAACTTTCCAGCCACTTGAAGGTTTCTCAAAATAAGTCCAGAATGATACTTTTTGTTAGCTGTAAAGTGTATTCGATGTCATTCTTCCTTCAGCTCTCAAAAGACAGAAGGAAAAATGAGAACAAATCATTGGGATAGAAAACAGACAGTGAAAGTTTCAGTAACGACTGAAATTTAGACCAAAAATGCAAATGCTTGTTCTTACTCATTAAGAACACCCCTGCTGTATTTCCTGAAATAAAAAGATTGTCCAGGATGAAGTATACACACCAGACAGGATTTAGGTCATATGTTCAGCATAAATTCTGGCTTGTGTTTCTGTGTTGGGCTGGGTTTTTCTTTTTCCTTTTGAAAATTGTTGTGGTTTAAGTCTTATTGTTGTGAAATCCTTGTTCCCTTTTGACTTCTGAGTCTTTGCTGTTTCCTCTGCATTAATATTCCTAAGGTGTAATGGCAGATTCCCCTAAACCCAAGTGGGATCAAGAAATTTGCTTTGAAGTCTGTGACGAGGAGGAGTGCTATGATTCTGCATTCAGTTGCTGCTGCTTCTCATGTATGCCATTTCCTGTCACTAAACTTTCTGAATTTACACTGTGGCTGCCAGAGGTGGTAGGATTTAGCGGAGATTTTATATGCAGCACCGAGGAAGGCTCTTGAACTTTAGAAGGTCTGTGCATGGTGAACTCAGCTTTGGCCCCAGAGCAGCAATCATGTCAGATCATTTTGCTGGCATGATTGCAGAGTTATAAATCTGTGGCTGCTCTCTTTTCAAGTCTTATTTAAGGCTACACTTTATTTTCAAGAAAAAGGCCAATGGCTACTGTAATAATAAATACAGTAAATGAATATCGAATTTAGAAATCTAATGCTAGGCACAAGCACAGATAAAAAACTGAGGGAATGCATTTATCTCAGAGTCTGAAATATTTCTCTGGCTAGAGAAATATTCAGACAAGCAACTGGATTCTGAAATTCAGAGTGAGCACTGTGGGATATGACCAGCTACATTTTTATATTGACTGGAGAGAAAAAAACCTGTATTCAAGAGAGTTGGCCTCTGCATATCCTATGTGTTGGATACTGCCTGAGGTCTCATTCCTTTCACCACTGCATGAACTGAGCTCATGGCGCGCCAGGCAAGAGGTGACGGGACAGCTGCTGTCCCCCATGCTCAGGCCCAGGAGGAACAGAGCCACGAGTCCATTTCCAATGGGAACAGTGCTGTGCGCTCTGTGCCAGGAGCTTCCGTGGAGCTCAGACCAGGCGCCGCAGCCCTCTGCTTCCACTCCTCTGCAGAGCAAAGGGTGCACACCTCCCACCCGCTGTCCCAGGCCCTGGTGTGTCCATCGTGTCCCTTCTCCTCCCTGCTCCCGCCAGCAACACACCACAGCGCTAAGGCCTTCCGCATGTGCATCTAAGGTTCAGTGCACTGCAGAGCGTTGGGAGTTGGTGGGGACCTTACTGTCCCTTCTGCACTCCCCAGTCATGACACTGGCCTGCCTTGGCCAGAGCCAAGTCAGCTGGTCACGGCCACACCTGAGCCCGCGCTGCAGCAGCCGTGCACGCCCACACCCCCCAGGCATTGCTTCTTGCTACACTGATGTGAAAAAAATTCACCTGGGCTGCAACCTGTACAGAGCATGTAGCAAGGGGTGCTCAGCCCTGACTGCTCTCAGAGTCCCTCACAGCGTTTAGCCTGTCCCAGGCAGCCTTGCTGCTGCCTCAGGCCTGGGCCGCCTCTTGCTCAGCGCAGCCAGGAGCTGCGGCATCCGGCAGCCGAAGTGCCCGAGCAGGGGCCCAGCCTCAGCCCCTCAGGGCCACGCTTCACACCAGACAGCAGAGGCTGCTCTGAGCTGAGCATCCTAGGGAGCCCTCTGAGCCTGCCCTGGCCACAGCCCGGCTGCCAGCCTTCACTTCCCAAGTCAGGGACCACTCTGTCACCACAGTCTGGGGGCTTACATGGTGCCAGCAACTGAGGAGACTGTGATCCAGGGGCAGCTCCTGGGCAGACTGAGCCCAGCTGCTGGCGGGATCCACATTGCACGTGCATGTGTGTATGTACAGAATATAATGTGTGTGTGTGTACAAAATAGAATATTTTCTACTAAAGGGCCTTCAGCCCAGAGAGGGGACCAGGTCAAAGCCTTACCACTGTTTGTGTTAGCATGAGTGCTCTGTGGGCACACCAGCGTGTGCAGACCTGCATACAGAGTTGTGTGGCTAGCTGTGTACATATGTACATACGTGTTGAACATGTGTGTGTGCGTCTGTGCCATTGGAAACACCCCCTCAGCCCCACTGCTGCCTGGACCAGGGAGTGCAGCTGCAGCAGCCTCCCCTGTCGGGCTGCCGATCCCGCCTGATTTCCCCAACACCATCCAGACCCTTGTCAGACGTTCCTGCAGTCCCTTAGGATGGCAGGCTCCGCGCTAACTCAGGAGCACCAGGCGACAAGCAAGGCTGGAAGGCTTCTGGTCCCTCACTGCTTTGTTTCAGGTTCTGCCATTTCACGCTTGCAGGGGATCCTCCACCCATGATATCTGAATGTGATTTTTGTGTTTCTGTTTCCCAGGGAACTCTGTGTTCTCTGGATTGTTACTGAAGGTTTAAACTTAGTATATTTTTTGCTCATCTGCTTTCGCCATTCAACTCTGTCAAAGATCTCACTTCCTAGGGCTCTCTCCACAAAATGCTACATCTTAAAGGGTACAGATCTGTACTCGGGGTACATAAGGGCAAAGCTGTTGTGTCTATCCTGTCTAGCTGATATATGCTATGTTTAAAATCTCCAGATACAGATATTTCATTAACATCTTCACATACTTCATGCCTGTTATATGTCCTTACTGCGTTTCCATAGAATTCAATCTACGCTCTCTTCAGGGGCGGCACCATGGCTTTTTTTGTTTGCCTGGTATCTAGAATATTGTGGACCTTCCTGGAAAAAGCTGGTTAATAATATTTATGGTCTTGTCAACTTTTTGCAATATGGTTAAAGCTTTTCCTGAGTGCTAGCTGTGTGATTTGTGTTAAGAAACTACCAGATTTCAGAATTTTTCCAAATTTTAAAGAAGTACTGCATGAGCATGGAGGAGGTACTGTAGCAGACCAGATTGTATCAGACTTGTATGCTAATTGTTCAAATTCTGTGGTCGTCTTCACCCCCCTGATCTCTCCCTGCTCCTACCTTCATTTTTGTAACATTCTAGTGGGTTTGTAGCAGTAACAGTCAGCTGTCTTATGTAAGAATATGAATAATCTGACAGTGCAGTGATTGCAAGTCTGTCCGGTGCTGTTTGACTTTCAAAACCTAAATGTTGAACAAAGGAAAAGTAGAATGATTAGACACTGAGCTGACTTAAAATTAAACAATGGATGAGTCACTATCAAAAGATGGAGATAAAAGAGTGAAGGAGACTTACAGGAAGGATAAAATCTGAAGACATAAGACAAACGAGTTCACCAAGCATTACAGTAGCTAGAAATTCTTATACTGCTTCCTCAGTTAAATTAGAGCAATGAGGCTCAGTTCATCTAAATCTACCATGGGACGGAAGGCTCATACTGCCAGCCAATGCGTATCTACCAAACGTGGATAAATATTTTCAGCTGTAGGAGAGGGAGGACAGTATGTCTTTGCACAAGCCTGGGTCAAAAAGACAGCTTTCCACAAGCTCATTTGCAGGACAGTACAGTAGTCTTCTCATTATTTTGGCTACATATTCCAGCAATTAATTGGTTTTGAAGCGCTGTCCCTCCCAGGTAGACAGCTGGGAATTGGTGCCGTGATGGGATGGGCAGCTTGGAACAGTGCAGAGGAGTGCTGACTGCAGGGGTGGCTCCAGGGCACCACTTGGAGCATTTTTCTTCAGGAGGTTTGGGGAAAGGTTTTGGGATACAAGAAGCTCCAGTCCAGCAGGGTTAAGCTGGCACCCTAGTCAGGTCATGGCCTGAGACCATGCCCAGAGAAAGCAGAGGATAGTCACTTGGTAAGCATGTCCTTACACTGCACTGGTGGGCTTGCCTTCATTAGCAACCCCCTTCTGAACATGCCATCACTGTTAACCTGTCTCAAAACACTGGGATAAAGGTAAAAAAGACCTAGATACTACAAAACTGCAGTGCTGGGGTGGAGGGACCCATTGCAACAGCTTGACAGGTCATGCTGTCTGCAGTTCTATGGGTGATTCCATCCACTTGTCTGAAGCTCTGGGATGTGTGCTCTTTCACTCAGACAATTCTGAAGTTAATGGGGTAACTGGAGCATCAGATGTTGCTTGAGACAGGCACTGGTATAGGAATGGAGCACTGTATTAGCATGGTTATTTGCCACACAGTAGCATACTAATGCTACTTTGAGAATGAAAATAGATCTGCTTCTTTGGAGCTCTCTGAAAGCAGAGCTAGGCAACGGCTTCCTCCAGCAGCATCCCAGCTACTAGCGGGAGCCAAGCTTGTGTCCAGTCAGCATTTTGACTTTCTGGCCACAAAGAGGGCACCAGGCAGGAAGGGATTTCCTCATGCTTAGCCAGCTCTAAACCCAGAGCTTACTCAGCAGGGTGGGAGGCCTAGCCCCTCTCCATAACTCTTTCAGTGCGGCCATCCAGCCAATTCCTTATCCACTGAGTGGTCCGTCTGTCAAATCCATGCCTCTCCAGTTTAGAGACAAGGATCTCATGCAGGACAGTGTCAAATGCCTTGCACAAGTCCAAGTAGATGACATCAGTTGCTCGTCCCTTGTCTGCGATGCTGTAACCCTGTCATAGAAGACCACCAAATCGGTCAGGCGTGATTTCATAGAATCATAGAATCATAGAATCATAGAATGGTTAGAGTTGGAAGGGACCTTCAAAGGTCATCTAGTCCAACCCCCGTGCAAGGAGCAGGGACATCCCCGACTAGATCAGGTTGCCCTTACTGAAGGCATGTTGGCTGTCACCAACCACCTCCTTGCTCTCCATGTGCCTTAGCATGGTTTCCAGGACAATCTGCTCCATGACATTGCCAGACGCAGAGGTGAGACTGACTGGCCTGTAGTTCCCTGGGTCTTCCTTGTTCCCCTTTTTAAAAATGGGGGTTATGTTCCCTCTCTTCCAGCCATCGGGGACCTCACCAGACTGCCATGACTTCTCAAATACAATGGCCAGCAGCTTGGCAACTTCATCCACCAGTTCCCTCAGGACGTGTGGATGCATCTCATTGGGTCCCGTGGACTCGTGCACCTTCAGGTTCTTTAGATGGTCCCGAACCTGCTCTTCTGCTACAGTGAGGGGTTCTTCATTCTCCCAGTTACTGCTTTTGCCTTGCACAACTTGGGTGACGTGGCTAGAGCCTTTATCGGTGAGGACTGAGGCAAAAAACTCATTAGGCACCTCAGCCTTCTCCATGTCCCAGGTAACCAGGTCTCTCTTTTCCTTCTGGAGAGGGCCCACATTCTCCCTGGTCTTCCTTTTCTCCCCAACATTCCTACAGAAACTTTTCTTGTTGTTCTTGATGTCCCTGGCCAGATTTAATTCTATCAGGGTTTTAGCCTTCCTTAATAGATAATTTTACTTCTATGGTGTAAACCTCAACAGAGTTGTAAAAGAAAAAAATCTTTATTCACTTCGGACAGGCACATGTTCTCAGTAATCAAGTGACCACAGTCACATAACTGTCATTATTTCTAAATGGATGCTGATCTTTGTAGATATCTGGTAGGCAGTTAAGGGTCCTGAACGACAATGCTGTAGGAAAAGACTTCCTAGCACGGAAGTTTAAAACCATTCTTTTATTCTATCAGACACAAAGACTAGCCTTGTGTCCTGGTTTGGGCTAGGACAGGGTTAATTCTCATCAGAGCTGGGAGAGGAGCTGGGGCTGGTGGCCCCTGGGGCTGGGGACACAGCTGGGACTCATTAGCCAACAACTGGGACTGTTAGGCCCAGGGCTGGTCCATCCCAGGGCCATCCTGCTCAGGGGATAAAGTGGGGCTGGGGCTGAGGGGCAGGTTTGGCTGGTGGGGAGGGAGCTGGGCACCAGGATCCCCTCTGAGCTGTGGTATGGTGAGTTGTGTGCTTATGGAGATTCTGTTATTCTTGGTTTGTTTTCCCTCTCTGTTTTCTTTTCCTCTGTTGTTCTCTTAAACTTTTTTTTCTCTCAGCCCACGAGTTTTGCCTTCTTTACTTTACCAATTCTCTTCCCTGTCCCACTGGAGGGTGGGGGGAGTGAGTGACAGACTGCAGAGCTTGGACCCCAGTGGGGCTAAACTACAACAGTTATTTAAAGATAACCCAAAGATAAGTTGGTATCTGTATGCCCCAGCTCAGGTGAAAAGGAACTCAATTCTAGCCAGAACCAGGACACCTTGTTACAATAAAAAACAAAATCTGCATTCTGAAAAAAAAAAACCAGAAAATCTGTGTGCATAATGTAGGATTTCTTCTCCAAGAGTTACACTTATACTCTTCCATTGGTATTATGGCCACCTGTTCCACTGATTTTGTACCTCGGTATACTCTCTCATATAAGAGTCTCTTGATTATTCATCTGTATAAAAAAAAAAATATTGGGGAAAAAAAAACAACTTTAATCTTAGAAATCATACTACACCGATTCATTTTGATTCAGGATTATTTTATGACAACTCAGGTGTGCTAAATTGATTCAGCATGGTCCAAATCTCTTCTTTAAATAAATGTATAAGCAGTAAAGTTTCTCTCAGTATGATATGCTCCCTTTTCCCTTACTAATCTGCAGTAATTTTTTGCTCCTCTTCTATCTTCCCAACTGACAGAAAGAATACTTAACTTATTTCTAGGGATACAGCTCTCCAAATGGAATGTGTCCTGCCTAGGCAGCCAAGTCCTAGCTTTGATAGCAGCACAAAGCTTGATCTGGGTTCCTCAGGGGCTGTAATTGATTGCATGTTGCTCTCAGCAGTCAGGGTTGGGAAGGCTGAACATCTTAATTAGCTTTCAGTGTCTTCTGTTTAAAAGGAGTGAATTCCTTTGTAATGCTGTTAAGTTCTTTGAATGCCATGCTGAATAACTTTATAACAGTAAGAGTGTCTCTGTCATGGTTTAACCTTAGCTGGCAACTAAGCCCCACTCAGCTGCTCTGTCACTCCCCCACAAGGGATGAGGGAGAGAATCACAAAAGTAAAAGTGTGAAAATTCCTGGGTTGAGATGAAGACAGTTTGACAGGTAAAGCAAAAGCCATGCGCACAAGCAAAGCAAAATAAGGAATTCATTCACTGCTTCCCCTCGTAGGCAGATGTTTCAGCCATCCCCAGAACAGCAGGGCTCTATTGCACATAATGGTGATTTGGGAAGACAGATGACATGACTCTGAACATCTCCCCTTCCTCTTTCTTCCCTAGCTTTTTTTGCTGTGAGGATATTGGTTAGATATTTGGGGTTTTTTTCCTTCTCCTTGTTTGGGCCAACTTTGATCTCCTTTCAGCATTGCTGGGCTATTTATATTTGCAAACTGGAAGTACTGCCTAATTTTGGCTTTAAATCAGAATCAGTATTTCAACAGAAGAAAATGGTTCAAACCAGTATACAGCGGGTATCCACAGACAAAATTAATCACCCTGCTCCAGGCATCTCTTCTCTTTTCCACTCACCTCAGATCTGCTTTCCTATTCCCTCAACTCCTGAGTCTGAGTCTCCTCTTTCCCTTCCCCATCCTGCCAGATGACTCCTCTCCCTGCCTGCTAGAGTTGGCCCCAGTCCATCAGTCACGGTACTGTCCCTGTCCTCCAGGCATTTAACATTTGGAATATCTGTTTGGAGGCAGAGGAGAAAAACAGGCCCAAATGTCTTGAGCTAGAGTGAGGGTGTTATGGATGCAAAATGAGAAGTCATCGCAGTGCAGCACAAATGTTAGAGCAGTGCAGCAGGAATGTGGTAACCTTCTAACAAAACAGAAAATTGACATTTACACTGCCTCCACCCCCTGGCCGTAGTTAAAAGGTTGGACCGACTAACAGGACTGAAACTCACTGCCTTCCCCAGCTCAGCATGAGTTCCTGGGCTGGGCCAGGCTGGATCTGCCTCTGCCATGCTCGCAGATGCTGCAAATGGCACTCAAACTCCAGCTGAACCCAGACTAACCTGCTTTGTCTGAATGGCTCACACCTAGGGTCACCCCATTTTGGCTAGTCCCCCTTGTGCGCATCTACGTACAGGTACTCCCTCTTCCTCACAGGCCTTCTCAGAATGGCTACAGTGCTTACACCTAGGGCCACCCCTTTTTGGCTAGTCCCCCTTGTGCACGTCAATGTACAGGTACTCCCTCTTCCTCACAGGCCTTCTCAGCTTTCAAAGATGTCTAGCTTCAGTCACAACACCTGTCCCAGATGACCCTTTCATCTGTGTCTGAAAGCTTCAGAGCCTTTGACATAACTGAACTTTCTCCCCCAGCACATCAGCAAAGCCACCATGGTGGCTGCTCTATGGTAACCCTACAAAGAAGTGAAAAGCAATGGTCTGGTATCACCATTTCATCAGGGCTTTCCTGTGCAAAATGATCCAGGGAGGACAGCTACTGCTGGGAGTAGTGATGTATTCTTTCTCAAGAGGAAAAGATACAAGAGACAGGAACCACCAAGAGAACCAGGCATTGCCACACCAGTGGAATAGAAGGATGGCTTCCAATGTTTCACAGATGAGACCTTTTAACACATTTGGCTCGAGTGTTTATTTTTGTCGCATTATCATATTTCTGTTGCTTCATGTTTAGCCATAATTCACAATGGACCCCTTCACTCCATTCAGCAGTTGTTCTGATCTCGTGGCTTTGCAGCTGATTATTCCTGCACAAACATACAATCCTGCAACTGATCATATCCAGTTTTGCTTTGATCTCCTGCAGCACCCCCCCGGTTGACATATCACAGCACCTTCCTTTATGCAGGCTTTTAAGGACACAGCTGCCTTACTTCTGTCCTCTGGATCCTCCACAGACATCCTCTGAGTACCCAACAAGGGCTGAAAATAGCTCTGGTGGTGTCTCAACCGGCCCCTAGAAGGTGTCAGAGAGATTTTATAATCACTCACTGATTTGAAAGCATCTAATTGTCAAAGTTCTGCTTCAGTTTTCATCCTCATGCCTTTTTATTGCTTATTTTGTGCTAGGCACTTGAATTAAATGGTTACGAATTTTCATGAATGATGAAGCCCATTTAAAAAAGGCTGTATGGACTTTGCTAGCTTTAAGGAGTTTTGCCACAGAATAATTATGAATCACTGGAGCGTACTAAGTAAATCAACAGAGACTCCCAGGCCAAACAGCTTTGAAATCTGAGTTTTTAAAACCACAGTGAGAATCACTCCAAGCTGGCAAAGTTCCCATTTTTAGATAACAATTTGAGAACATGTGCAAAGCAGGTGTCTCCTGAGACTGAGTTATTATTAAACTTCCCAAGGAACTCCTGGGTCAGCTATCTCTTCTTCAGAAGTAAATATCTATGTCTGCATTTCCCAGGGGTTAAGAACATATTCTTGGGGCACCTAGTGCTGAACTCCTATTGTCAGAAGTTTTTAATTGCGTATATTTCCCGAGGATTCTGAAAGTCACAAATTAACAATATTTCCTTGCTTGATGTTGAATGCAGAAAGATAAATGAGAGAAAACTACAATACTATGCAGCTTTCCAGAGATGAGGGGAAAAAAAAAAGACTCAGAAAGATTACTGACTTATCTGGGAACAAGAGCACAAGGGAATGTGAGTCTACAAGCATCCCTGGGGCAACGCTCACCAGGCTAGCCTAAGGAATTTCATTTCTATGTAAAATTTAAGTGCAAGAAAACATTTGTCACAGCTCCGTAATCAAAAGAGCATGAATGTAATCTGTAATCAAAAAGGCAGTGCAGGAGCAGGGATAAAAATCAGAGTTCAATTTGTTCAGCAGTGCATAGTGTTGGGGAATTAGTTTGGTTCTAGGGTGCTCTGCGTTACGGGAATGTCAGACACATCTGTAGCACTAGCACTAACATAGTGATGGGCATGCAAGATGAGGGAAGAAGTGCATTGAAGAAAGCACTTCAGCTGACTATCATGTAACATGTTCATATTACAAAATTGTAATGGTGTGAGCCTCTGAAACTAGCAAATGGGAAGCTGATCTAGGAAAAAAGATTTAAGTGTTGTATATTATTAACATGATGCATAGAGTTGCTATGGAGACCTGAAGGCAACTCAGAGATTGAGTTTCAGTATGTATGTGGAGTGAATGCTTTTTGTGATATGAATTAGAGTGTTGTGGCAGGCTGGGTATGTAGACTAAGAGAAGGCACTAATTAAACAGCACAATGGCAATGCAAACTCAGCAGTCACCCAGTTGTAGCTAAATAGCCAACCTTCTGCGTTGCATATGGTGCCCCAGGTGTCAATCTCTGGGTGCTCTCAGTCTTCACAGTGAGCTATTTTACCAAATCCAGAGGAGTCAGCTCCTGATAAACGTTCACAAAAGGCAGCTTAGGTAAAGCAGGGAGTATTTTGTGGAAAGACACATAGGAACTGCAGCTTCTTAAAGCTCCCAAGAGAAAACAACTCCTCTTTGTGGGAAGGGTAGGTGCCTCCATAGCAAAAATACAAGAACAATAGAGCATTATCACAGAATTGCGGCATTGTCCAGTGGGACAGGATCCTGAGGAGTAGGAGTGTCTCTGCTTCAACCTCCTGCTGAAGTTGGCACTGACTTCTGACCAGATAATTCAGGATTTTACTCTGCTGGCTCTCAAAAACCACTGAGGATAGTTTTCCCACAACCTCTCTGGACCTCTGCTCCACTGCTAGGCAGTCCTTAAGTAGCAGCATCTATGCCAGATACCTGTCAACACATCTGCAACGAGTAAGGTAGGAGTGTCCCTGACACCGTGGAAGCCAAACTCTTACTGTGATGCTCATTTTATGTTATGGCATGTACTGCTCCAGACACAACTGCAAATTTACTTTTGCAACTGTGCAAGACTAATTTGTACAGCAAAGTCTCATGGCACTGTGTAACGCAACTAGAGTTTGCTATTCTCATTTTTATTATTGCAAGTAAAGCAATAGCTAAATGTGACTTAACCTCTTATCAATGTCATATATTCATAAGGATAGAAAACACTTCTGGAAGATGGAGAATTTGAGAATTATTAGACATTAATTTATCTTAGTCCAAGAGGTCAGTGCATGGAAAAATAACGAATGTTGGACAGATTCTCCGTCTTGTCCAACTCCTCCACTCAAGCACGGTCACCTTGTAATCATAGGCGAGTTTTATGTAGATAAGTATGTTATGAAAAATCTCATTAAAAAAATAATCCCGCTTGCAGCTAGAGTCTGGAATCCTACAATTGCTTTTTATCTATTTTAACAGGATCACTTCCCAGGGTTTGTCATATAACAGCACTGCTTTCAATGATAATAAATTCTCAGCTGAAGATTAGCACTGAGATATACTGTGTAAGTCATCCTTCGCTGTTTCACCAAGTAAAATCAAAGCACTAGTAAGTCCTTGAGGCTTAAAAGCAAAGCCACTTGTCACCATAGGCTGTGTCATCCTTTCTTACACAGCTGTTTGTCCTGGTTTAGCTACGGTCAGCAATTGAGTACCACACAGCTGCTCAATCACCCTCCCCAGGGGACAGAGGAGAGAATCAGGAAGAAAAGAAAACTTGTGGGTTGAGATAAAGGCAGTTTACTAGGATAGCAAAATATAATAATATATACATATATAATAATCACAATAATACTAATGGGAAAAATTAAGAATAATAATATTTTTTAAAAAACAAAATACACGATGCCCAATTTTTCACCACCCAATGACTGATACAGCCTGTCCTGAGCAGGAATCACAGAATGAAAAAAAAAAACCTGTAAAGGATCCCAGAACGATTCTGAACAGCAAGAGAAGAAAAAAAAAAAAGATTGAGCTCACACCCCCACTGAAGTACTGAGCCTGATGTGTCTGTCATGGAACACTCTCTTTGGCCAGTTTGGGTCAACTATTCTGGCTACATCCCTCCCAGCTTCCTGCACATTAGCAAAACCTGGGAAGCCAGCCAGTGACCTTGGTCTCTTTAGCAACAACTAACATCATCAGTGTGTTTATCAACATTCTTCTCATACAAAGCTCAAAAAACATCAGCTACTGAGAGGAAAATTAACTCCATCCTAGCTGAAGCCAGGACACTGTTTTACCAGAAAATCCTTCAGTGTCTCACCAGCTTTACACCACTCTAATTATACCAATGTTTCCTGGGGTGACTTTACATGTGTGCTCTGCCAAACGCTGGGGCTTTCTCAGTAGCCTGTCTTTCAAGTTTCTCTGCTACTGTCCTGCTTGACTAACCTGATCTCCTTCTATGACAACATGATCTGCTTAGCAGATGAGGGAAAGGCTGTGGATGTTGTTTATCTGGCCTCTAGTAAAGCCTTTGACACTGTTTACCACAGCATACTTCCGGAAAAACTGGCTGCTTATGGCTTGGAGAGGCATACTCTTCACTGGCTAAAAAAACTGGCTGGAGGGCTGGGCGGCTGGGCCCAAAGAGTTGTGGTGAATGGAGTTAAACCCAGCTGGTGGCTGGTCACAAGAGATGTTCCCCAGGGCTCGGTATTGAGGCCAGTCCTGTTTAACTTCTTTATCAATGATCTAGGTGAGGGGGTTGAGTGCACCCTCAGTAAGTCTGCAGACAACATCAAGTTGGGCAGGAGTGCTGATCTGCTTGAGCGTAGGAAGGCTCTGCAGAGGGACCTGGACAAGGTGGATCGATGGGTGGAGGTGAACTGTATGAGTTTCAACAAGGCCAAGTGCCAAGCTGAGTCACAACAACCTCATGCGACACTACAGGTTTGGGGACGAGTGACTGGAAAGCTGCCCAGCAGAAAAGGACTTGGGGGTATTGGTTGACAGCTGACTGAATATGAGCCAGCAGTGTGCCCAGGTGGCCCAGACGGTCAAGAGCATCCTGGGTCGTATCGGAAACAGTGTGGCTGGGAGGACTAGGGAATTGATCATTCTCCTGCACCCTGCACTGGTGAAACTGCACCTTGAATAATGTGTTCAGTTTTAGATCTCTCATTACAGGAAAGACAGGCTCAAATTCTGCGGAAGAAAACAGATTCTCAGAGAATATAGGGCTAGGCATGTACTCAAAGATGGACAGATAGTCCTGAATGCTTGGCCAAATTCTAGGGGGTGAGAGTAGTAACTGGTTTCAGAAACCAGTCTGTGGTCTCAGCACATAAGACAAATCTTGTTCCATTCCTTCTGCAGAGAGGGCTATTGTGGCTTGATCATTAGCATGACCTCTGTAATACAGACTACAGTTCAAGAGGGTAGCAGAGGGAAAGAACTCCAAATTAACAGCTGCTGAGCTGGTGCTGCAGTTAGTGGTAACAAACCTCCCAACACTGGTGTGAATCTAGGGAAGCAGTTGACTTCACGTAACAGCAGGAACTGGATTTTCCATGAGGTAATTTGTCATAGCTCTGTCCTACAAGCTGTGTAAATATGAAATTTTACTTCTGTTTTTCTGTCATAGTTCAGCCCTGATTGGGACCAGACTACGTATTCTCTTTCTCACTCCCCCACCCTCTGAGAGAACAGGGGGAGATCATAGAAGAAAAAAGGCTCGAGGTTTGAGATAAGGACAGGGAGAAATCCTTAAAGTTACAGTTATGGACAAAACAGGCTCGACTTGGGGAAAACTATTCACTTATTTCTAAAAACAAAGCAGGATAGTGAGACAGAGAACAAGATAACCTCTCCCTACCCCTCCTTCTTCCCTCACTCGGGCTTCTCCCGAGTGGCACTGGGGGGAAGAGGGAATGGGGGTTGCAGTCAGTTCATCAGCCTCCACGGGCTGCAAGGGGACACGATGCTTCACCATGGTCATCACCACGGGGGCTGCAGGGGAATTCTGGCCAGGAGCCGCATTACTCCTCCCCCTCCTTCTTCACTGCCCTTGGTGTCTGCAGCCGTTCCTCTCACAAGAAATCCTTCACAACAGGAAGGCAGACACCTCTCAGGTTCTCATCACATCTTATCTCCTCTCCACTTCTTGCAGCCGGGCTGGGCCGAGTTGGGCCCAGTCGGCCACCCGGCGAGAGGCCAGAGGGTGAGGGCCGCAAGGCCTGCGAGTCTTGTGCATCCCCCTCTCTGCCCCTGTTCCAGCTTCTTCACATCCGACACGCCTTCGGTAAGGGCAACCTGATCTACTCTCTGAGCAACCTGATCCAGTCGGGGATGTCCCTGCTCCTTGCACGGGGGTTGGACTAGATGACCTTTGAAGGTCCCTTCCAAATCTAACCATTCTATGATTCTATGATTACTTCTTTTTCTATTTTCCCCTTCTTAAATACGTTATCGCAGAGGCATTATCATGGAACATTCTGCTACCAATTGGGTTGGCCCTGGCCAGCAGCGGGGTCTGCCCTAGGCCCAGCTGAGTCCACCGTACAAAGGGAAAACTGCTTCTGGAAGCTTTTTACAGAAGCTGCCACGGTAGCCCCCCCTCACTAAATAAAACCAGAACATTTTCTCAGTATTTTATCAATTTATTTCCATCTGGGTTCATACCAGAAGGCATGCTCGAAGGCAACATCAGTGACTTTTTACTTCTTCACCACAGTGGGTTGTACTACAAGGCAGATTAAATATTCAGCATTATCTGTTTGACTTTTCTTACTCCTGTCTTCTCTATGGTTTCCTGTTTCACTGTCTCACTCACTGTTTCAAAGTTAAATTTTTCTCCTAATACTTTTGACCTTTTGAAAATGTGTTTTTTAATGCATTTTTAGATTCTCTGTACAGTGTGGCTAAATAGAATTACCAGGTTTTATTCAGTACAAATAAAATTCTGAGTGAGGCTAGTGACCTTCAGGAGAAAATATTTGCCCTTTCGTAGATGTTTTTTCTCCAATTTAAACACAGAAACGAGGTAACAGTTTATTTTCTAACACTTAATGTACCATAAAAGTATCTCGATATGAACAGAGCTAGCAGATACTTAACTTGACACCCTCCAAAGATACAGCTTGCATTTTCATTCAGATTTATTTCAGATGGCAGGGCTTTGTGGCAGACACACACAATGCTCTGCATAGTAGCAGGGTGAGGAGCAGTGAAGGGTGAAGTGTGGAAGAAGGAAATTACTTTCAGCAGTAATGATGACCATGAGTCTACAGACCTTGAAATGATTTGGAGTCTAGGAGATGTATTTACTGCCAAAATGTAGACAGGAGAGTAGTATTTGTTTGGGGTACGCTGAAATGGCATGCAGCATCCTAGGGATGGACTTTGTCACACACTTCTTGCTGTGAGCTCCCACAGACTATCAGACAGCAACCCCCTAAGCCATGCTTGCGGCACAGTCCTGGGGCAGTGCACAGAAATTATATTTATTGGCTGCATAGCTGCTAAAGTAGGGGTCAACGTTGGAAGGCAATATCAGTGACATTCTGTGGCCTGACTCTGCAACCATCCAGGGAATGCTGGAGTCACCTGAAACCATACCTTGCGTGGCCAAGCCGGCTCAGAGAAACTGCTGGCGTTTCCCAAAAGGCACAGAGCATCTCAGCAGGTTGTCCCAAGAGCTGGCATGTTTCTGGACTCATGCCAGTCACATCCAAGACAGTGCCTGGCTGCATTGCCTCTTCTTTCTCAGACAGTTGCTCTCAGGCAAGGACCTTACTTATATATTTTCAATAAAGGATCACAGAAAAATTAGGGGAAGTAAAGATGCATGATACACAAACAGCAAAATGTTGTGTTCCAGTTCTGCTGGTGTCTGTCGAGTTGTTTCACTTAGTATGGAAAAAACTGGTATTGTAGATCATTCCAAAGAGAACTTCAGGTACAGTGTGAACTGCAAGAAGTTTTTGCTCTCCATCTTGGAGTTGGTTTGTACATTTTTTTTGCAAGGAGTTTTCTCTGTCCAGGCTGTAAATTGCTCACGTGTGGGTGAGTTCCAAAGCAAAATCATGTAGTTGTGAGTAGAGTTGGATGTGCTTGAACTAACAAGCACTGCTTGTCATAAGCCGTTGTCTGCTTGCAAATGGCCACGCGGGTTAGTGCTGCTGCCTCAAAGCAGAGTCTGCTCAGAAGGGTAAATTGCTTATTTTAGTGTCCATAGGGGAGGAAGCACAGCTGTAAAGTCTGTGATCTGCTCTATCCTGGGAATGGTCCCCTTCAGACTTTGCATCTGAGAAGGCTGATGTGTTCTGTTTGTTTTAGCAAGTACTTACAGGCTTTTGTGCCTTTGAAAGCAAAACCCCCCATCTGTATTGTCTCTCTTGGTTTTGTAGTTGCCAGAGGCCTATGAATAATTAACACAAGCACAGAGAGGAAACCTGTTCCCCTACAGTCACTCACTGCAAAGCCCACAACCCTTCTTCCTTCAATGTTTTCCAGAAGTGGCTGGTTCTGCAAGGTGTGCCTGGGCATGCTGTAGAGATCAGGGTGCTGCAGCCAACCTTTGAAAAACCCAGGGAGCACATCTGCCTCTTTAGCCTCAGATCCAGAACTACCTGTTACTCAGGTCCTGAGGTGCCCGTTGTATTCCTGGAAAAACTAATTTCAAAAATGTAAAGAAAATACACACTGAAAAAAAAAAAAACCCCACATTTAGAAACAATGAAGAATTATTACACTGGCTAAGTTTGTGTCCTAACAAGTATTTTGTCATAAGAAAATGTGAGAAAAATCTATGGTGAATAAATGATTAAACAGGGAACTATAGGGTGTCATACAAACTCTTTCCATTTTTTTTCCTTTACATTCCCACAGACCATAAAAAAAGGAAAATAACTGATATTAGAGTGCAACTAATCAGTGCAGACCCTTGTTAAACATTCATATTCAAAGGGTAGAAATCAAAATCACTCACCATGAGCTATTAGCATATTTACTCATGTGGCTGACATGGAAATCCACTTTAATTACTGTCATAGCCCAAGCACTGTATCACTGGGCACTAGCAGGAAGTTACATTCATGTGAGAAAATTTATTCACTTTCCTGCTTCTTGAGGCTAGCAAAATAGTCAAGAAACACATTTAAAAGTCTAATTCTATTATTTTGCAACTGTCAGAGAAGCAGAACATATTAATTTTTAGACCATATCAGTTTCAATGCATTACTACCAGATCAAAATTTTAAAAAGTAGTTCCCTGACTTTCACAGACTTTCTCAGCTACCTTTGTTTAAGATTTTTAAATCTAAGGGGCCAGTTTCACCACTCTTTATTCTTGTGTTCAGAACTGAACAGTGATTATAGGACTTCTTAAAATGTGTTTGTAATGACCTGAGAGAAGTTTTAAATACATTTGCAAAGAAAAGCCTGCAGTTTGAACATATCGGATAGCTATATATGCGTTGACCACCTGTTTGGAAGGAGACTTTTTTTCTGCTCACAGAAAACCATATCCTATGCTGTTATTCAAAGCAATTTTGCAGTTACTGAGCTGATGAACAAGCAGACCGGTTTGCGTGTTTTGAACTCCAGCCTTTCCACAAAGCTGCAACAGCCATTTTGGATCAATCCTAAACTGATAAGCTTAATAATAAATTATCAGTCTTCCCTTAAGGCTATTTTAGAAAGGTCTATGATGTTTGAGCTGCTAGGTGGGCATTTTGTTAGAATTCTGTAGTAGAAACAGCACTGAACTGGAAATGTCAATGGAGCAAAGAGCAGAGTACAATTTGTAGCCACTTTGGACAGACTCTGAAAAAGCAAGCAGGAGTGTCACACAGAGGACTGAGCAAAAGGGAGGACAAGAGCCCCATTTGGGCTCTTTGTCATCATTTTAGATTTATGGACCAAAACAATGCATTTTCCAGCAAAGGGGTGAGCTTCTGTATAGCCCATTTAACCTGAGGACAAAAGGCTTGCTTGTCATAGCTACCTTCCAAAGAGCATTTTGATGTAGCCCATGAAGCACCATGTCAAAATTGCTACTCTAGAAAATTATATCATGGAACTGTAGAAATTCAGTGAGAGGTAATTTTCTGTGTGAGAAATAGAGCTGGTATAGCTGGTTTCAGTTTGACATACTTACAGTATATCAATACAATGACGATATTCTCAGCACTGGAAGAGATGCAATGAATAGATCATCAAGAAAAACATACTATAAAATGATTAATCTGCTCAGTGACACAAAGTTTTAAAGAACGAGCCTGCACATTTGGTATGGGTTTACTTACAAGTGATCTCATAATGCAATAATGAAGCAAAATGTACAAGCTTATCTTTCTGGTTACAGGTTTTGTTTTGTAACTCCTTGCTGTTGCCTATAACTTGTCTTTTCTAATTAATTTTAAAAGAAATTCAGAATAGTTTTATGGCTAAATGACTGTCACCAAGAACTTGTAATATCCTTGCTTTATGTATTTGAATTTTCATTAATCAAGCTATGAATTTGATAATTAGAAAGATTTTGATTACCACAAAATGAGCGGTAAATTTCCACCACAATAGTACTGGGATTCATTTACTTTTTTAAGTAAAACTCAAGCCTTTACATTTTCTTTAAGCTATTATAAAAATCCGTTATCTGAAATGGAGCTAAGAAGATCAGTTTTCATGAAGGTTTGATAATTATTATATTGTGAACTACATTAATCGTTGTGAAAGCAATTACTCTGTGTCTGGAAAGCCATAGACTATATGCAAGGAAATTTGAAGTGCCCATGCAGAGGCAGCTATACTGTAAATTTTATTTCTCCAAATGAAGCTGATTATTCTATTAGGGAATCCTTTCAACTAAAACATAAAGCATAAAACACAAATGGTACTGATTCTGTAGTTCATTTGTATAAATAATCACTGCTGCTTCTGTGGCTCGGATTGTAGAATCAGGTTGTAATGCTTCTCTGTAAAGTATTTCTCAGCAAAAAAAGGTATAAAGGACAAGAGCTTAAAAAAATCTTCAAGTGTTATTCATGGATATGCTTAAGAAATAAATTTGTAGAATCAGCAAGGGACAAAGTAGCACTAAACTGAAATGTTGACACTTCTGCCTGTCCTGGTATCAGCAAGTTATGCTCTTCAGGCAAAGGTGTACAGTTTTCTGGTCCTACTCCTCTGCAGCAGCCAGGCTACTATGTTCTTATGCATCTACCATCGTAGATTAGACTGAAACCAGAAAGGCTTCATCTCTGTAAGCCAATTCAATAGTTCTGGGGAGCATTCCCAGGAACCTGGTCGTCTGTACTGTCACAATGCCACAGGCCTTTTGCACAGATGTCATTTGTGAGATTTAGCACTGTCCCAGATAATTCTGGGCAGGGTTCAGGAGTCAGCATGGAGCAAGGAGCCTTCCCTGCAGCTGTCATCCTGGAAACGGGTGAATTTAGTGTTTCAGAAGAGGCGGCTTTGAGCCTCGGTACCTGAGGACAGTGCCAGCCGTGTTGAGTTTAGTACCATGGAGTCAGCTGAAGTTCCCTGCGGCTGTGGCCTGTGGACGTGCTCGCCTGGACAGGGGAGGGAGCCCATGGGCACTGGGATGGGGCAGTACTCCTGCGCCACTCCTCAGCAGAAGTTCAAAGTTCAGCATAAGGCTTTGTTTTTCCTGTTGGTACATTTCATAACCATTAAACAGTTCTTAATCCTGGTCTAAAGCTCTTCCTCAGCACGTGCATTCTACTTCAGACTTCTGTGAATAACTGGCAGTAGCGCCGGTGACTGCAGCTCCTTTGCCTGCACTAACAACGGGTCAGCAAAGGAGACAAACCCTTTCAGGTAGGGATTTTTGCCTTGGCACGGGAGGCTTGCAACTGTAGTGACAGAAAGACTGAGTGAATTGAATGCTAGTAGAAAACTCACAGATATGGTTATTTTCCTTTCTTTAGTTATTGCTCTTCTCAATACAACAAGCAGGAAAAAATAGTTTTCATTTTCATGGTGGCTTTTAAAGCAAAAACCATTCTTGGAAGTGATGTTGCCTTGAGATAAATGAAGATTTAATGGTGATGTTATTTTCTGAACTTTGCTGTACAATTCTATGGCATTTTTCCATGCTTTGCCTTATCTTTTAACATTGCTTAACACGTTTGCGGTGTAGACTGTCAGAGTACTTCTAAACCACCTCAGACAATCAAAGCTACTTTCCTATTTCCTCATGTAATGTTCATACGTAAGTGTTTTGTGATCACAGATTTGAAATTTTGCTGTTCATTTACACCAAAATTGATAAAGCATTTAAACCTAAAATTTAGAAATAGGAAATTCCAGCTTCCTGACATCTCAGCTCTGCTGTCTCAAAGATAAAATCTTCAGTATGTTTATTTTCAAGAAGTTTGGCAAGTTAATACCCCGAAAATACCAGTCTATCTCTCTACAGTCTGTTTCTATATCCGTCTGTCTCTCTTAGACAACTGTAAGGCTGGTATTACTCTGGTACTTGTCAGTGAACAAATGCCACAGTTACGTATGGTACAGGAAATCCAACTTAGACAAGAAAACAGCTAGGCTCAGGGCAAAGGCTATTTCGTTCTTTGTCAGAGTGAATCAATCAATAATCTCTTTGCTTTTTCAATTTCTTCTTTCTTTGTCTTGTACACTACCATGGTCCTTGAGCTGACTAGTTTGGTCTGTAGGGTCCTCAGTTTGAGGCTACTTAGTAGCAATGTCCTTCCTTAATTATAAAACAAGACAACTATAAGCAGAAAGAACTGATTCACACTCTTTAACTTAAAACAAAACAAAAAACCAACCCATTATCATAAGTGTAACTTGTAATTCACTATGCCTTTTCCAGTCCTGCCTAGGAAAACAATGTAAAACTGAATTAGTCCTGAATTGACCACAAAGACTTTCCACAAGGTAAACAGATCAGGTGTTAGGGATAAAAAGGATCCCAGAAGAGTACCAACATACGCCTGCATAGTGTGTGACATATATGAGGTAATATTCTGTTTCAGTCAGAAAGTCGTGAAGGGCACTGTTCACAGGGAAATAAAATGAGTAAGTTTCCATGAAGATTCTGTAACAAGTTCCTGTCTGGTTCCTTCCTTACAGGAGCAGAGGGAAGAATATTAGGCTGTTCAGTAGGGCCTGTTGTGACAGGACTAGGGGTAATGGTTTTAAAATAGAGGGGGGTAGATTTAGATTGGATAGTAGGAAAAAATTTTTCACAATGAGAGTTGTAGATCACTGGAACAGGTTGCCCAGAGAGGTGGTGGATGCCCCATCCCTGGAAACGTTCAAGGCCAGGTTGGATGGGGCTCTGAGCAACCTGATCTAGTGGGGGATGTCCCTGCTCCTTGCAGGGGGGTTGGACTAGATGACCTTTGAAGGTCCCTTCCAACTCTAACCGTTCTATGATTCTATGAATATTCAATCCTCTATCGTTACCTGCTAGCTCACCTGCTCCTGGGCTGGCCCTGTGCCAGCATCCCTCTCCTTTTTGCCGGCTCATTCCTGCACCAATGGGGTTCAGTGCCTCATTCTGTCTGGTATCAGCCTCTCTTCAGCTTTGCATCAACAGTCATCTGAGAGGTCACCTTTCCTTCCTTTTATTTCCGTTACTGATTAGATCATTTAAAGGTCCATTTGTTCTGTTTCAATTAGTAAAGGCCTGGTCAGGATGGCTGTGCAGTCTGTTATTAGCAGTCTGAGCATATCTGTGGACTGTGGGTTATTTTGTGTGTGTTTAAACATTACTGCTTGACTGTTACATCCACTTACTATGACAGTGGTTGTTAAAGATAAGCATATGAACCATTTAAATGATGCAAGGGAAACAGAGCCGGGGTTCATCCGTGAACTCGCACTAGAAGTGTGGAATGACGTCTGTCATCCAAGATGAATGTACAAATTACTTCCCCTGAGGAGGAGAAGCAGCTGAAAGACTAGGCTGATTCTTGAGGGGGAGGATGCTCAACAAAGCAAAGAATCTGTTCTGTGGTTGGTGTGTTGGGTTTTTTTTTTTTAAACTCACAAGTAGGGCATTATGTTTTCTGTATAACAACCAGTAGAAGTCCACCAAAAAGAAACTGAGGACTATGCTTATTCTCCATTTACCAGCTATGAGTTCCTGCCCAGAGGTGATCTACAGAGCTGAAAACTATCTCATTGTAGGATCAAATTTGTGTCCTTTGGGGTTTTTTTTGTTGTTGTTTTGGTCCAGATTTTTTAGTAAATTATTTGAGAAATAGCTTTTTGTATTCTGTGAAGATTGACAGAAAAGAACACACACCAGAGAGCAAACCTCTGCAAACCTGTATACTGTTAACCCTACAGTAAATAATGAGTAGCATTAGACTCAAACAGTGTAACACACTGAAGAGACAAGGTATTATGCAAACAAATGTAAATAAGATAATACACAGCAAATAGACGCTCAGTTCTCTAACCAGCTGAATGTATCCTTTGCTAGCAATCTTTAAATATTGCTAAAACACACTTTCAAAGAGCTTAATGCCATCAGAAATCATTTCTAGGGTTAAAATCACTACTCTGTAATAGAGGTAGTCCACAGCAACCTACAGCAGAGTTCAGAGTGTAACACGGTGGCAGGACAGAGAATCAGGAGGCTGCGCTTGCGAGTCCTTCATCTGAGTCACACTTGTTCTTGCACGTGCAGCTTTCCCTCCTACAGGAACTTCCACCTCTGTCAAAGTATTTCTAATCCAGTTATTTGTCTGGATCCTTGCACTGTTTTTGGCTGGGACAGAGTTGAATTTCTTCACAGTAGCTTCCATGGTGCTCTGGACCTGTGCTGAAAAGCTGGGATATTTTAGTTACTGCTGAGCAGTGCTTGTGCAGTGTCAAGGGCTTTTCTGCTCCTCGCCCTGCCCCACCAATGAGCAGGCTGGAGGTGCACCAGGAGCCGGGATGGGACACAGCTGGGACAGGTGACCCCAACTAACCTAAGGGACGTCCCAGACCATAGGACATCGTGTTCAGCAATGAAAGCTGGGGAAGGAGGAGGAAGGGGGGATGTTCAGAATGATGGCGTTTGTTTTCCCAAGTCACCACTGGGTGTGATGGAGCCCTGCTGTCCTGGGGGTGGCTGAACACCTGCCTATGATGGGAAGCAGTGAATGAATTCCTGATTTTGCTTTGCTTGTGTGCATGGTTTTTGCTTTATCTGTTAAAGTGTCTTTATCTCAACCCAGGAATTTTCACACTTTTACTTTTCCAATTCTCTCCCTCATCCCACGGTGGGGAGTGAGCAAGCAGCTGGGTGGGCTGAGCTGCCCAGCAGGGAACTCACAAGAATCCCGTAAAGACTGCCAGATCCAGTATATTTCAACCATGAGGGTCCAAAAAAAAAAAAAAAAAGGCAGAATACTTATCACTAGAAATGCAGGAGTTATCTTTTGCAATATGTTTCTAGTCCCACGTGTGTGGATTAATGCATTAAATAGTCACAGAAGTTTTTAGGCACTGAAGATTGTACTGGCTTTTGACAATCCTCACATTGAGGAAAAAAAGCATTTTTATTGCTTATTCAAATTCAGAATAAGCTGCCAGCTTTAAATGAAAAGGAATAACCAGAGAGGCCCACAGGGATCTTAAATTCTGGTATTCAAATATGAATAGATGCGATGGAAAAGAGAGCAAGGTGACATAGTTTTCTGGTTACTCAAAACTATTCAGAGTAGTAAAGAGAAAAAAAAATACTGCAGAAAGTTGTGAAATATACTCATGGTACTAAATGGCAATGTAAATAAAAGTTCATGTAGTGCAAACCACAAGAAAGTCCTTATGATCAGTTGGCAACAAAAGACTTTGAAATTATCTATAGTCATTAAGGAGAACGTGAGCTAGATCTGTACTTCAGTCAAGGTGCAGCAAGAGTGGGATGGCTCCCTAAGGGAAGGTGAGCCTGGAGCCATGAGGGATCCCACAGCTGGCAGGGCAGGGCACTCATCAGCCAGGGACAATGCCACAGCAATGAGCAAAGGAGAAGGGCAGGTCCAACCAAGAGTTCAGAGGATAAAGCAATAGCATGGTGACAAGGTCAAGCCAGAAAACAAACTTGCAGGTCAGGGTTAGGATTAGGTTCAGTGATGACAGGGCAGGTCCACAGTGACAAGGCAGGGCTGAGATCAAGTCAATAATGTAGATTTCCTAATGATCTCCTCCAGATGACTCTGTATTTTATATACAGCTGACATTTATTCTCCTATTTCTCTCCTTTTAGTAATAGTGCCCATGATCAAGTTGGCATAGGCCATGTGCCACCAACAGATTTCTGGTGGAGGCAGATGCCACCTGTATAAGTTCTAAGATCTAGCCCTGCTTTTACCCTGTTTTCTTCCTCTGTACACAGACCAAAAGTTCTTCCTTTCTTTCTCTTTCAAGAGAGACAGGTCTGAAATCTCAAGGGAGATAGCTGAACATGTTAGAATCAGAAGATTCAAGAAAGAATGAAAACCGTTATTTTTGTCTGTGTGCTACAATGGAAAGCGCTATTCATAGAGCAGCAGTTTCAAGTTCAGTTAGCCTGAACTTTAATCATCTCAGCTTTCACTGTTAATCCCAAGTGAACTGCCTAAAATGCCATGAGGATACTACTTCTGCAGGGAGTATAATTTTTATGGAATAAAATATACTGGACAGAGAAAAGTCTGTCTTGCCATCAATTCTTCTGTTAGGATAAAAACCCTAAAGGTCCATGTTTATTTTGGGATTCAAAGCATTCCAAGGGACTAATGGTTGTGGGTTTTTTTGGTGTGTATTTTGCATTATTCTTTAAATGCCTTTCAATAGTACCTAGTATAATAGACTCCACAATTTTTCCAGGAACTGAAGTTAGGCTAAGAGGTCTTTAGCTTCCTGGGTCTTCCCTCACACAGTTCTTATAAATTGGGATAACACTGCCTAGCTTCCAGTCACCAGGGACCTCCCCAGACTCCCAAGACCTTTGGTAGATGAATTTCTGATGTTTTCTTTGTAACTTGCTAATTATTTTTTTTTTAAATCCAGGTGATTTTTCATAGAAAAAAAATATTTTTTTCAATGTAATTTATTTCAGAATTCTTCTATATTCAAGATACTCCAGCTCTTACTCACCCTCATGCTTGTTTTTGGAAGTAGTGTTTTGTATTGGCTCATCTTAGCACATGCAAAGTGACGTGAAATGTTAAGGTTCTTTCTGGGACTTGGAATAAGCTATTGATCAGAAGAGAGTGATAATTTTTTGCTTTAATTAATTTGAAGGAAAGAAAATAATACTTTCCTTCATTTTGTTATATTATATTCTAACAGTACATTTACTTATTTCCCAGTTTTTGGAGTCAGGGTGCAAGCCTTTCATAGCTGCCTCTTCTGTAGCACCTAGATGGCAGAGAAACACACAACATTACCATTTTCTCCCCCTAACAAATGCAAGCAAAGGGTCCATTTTTAAAATCATTTATGCCCTTTTGTTAGGGAGACCCATTACAGGGCCTGGCCCCATCCTGACATTCTAGTAGAATGATAGAATGGTTTGAGTTGGAAGGGACCTTTAAAGGTCACCTAGTTCAACCCCCAATTAGTAGCAATTCCTCCTCTAACATGTTGGTGACTCAGTGCTTGAAAATGGAAGAATCCTGTTTCCAGGCAGATTGCATTTATGGGCTGAGCCGTATCCATGTTCCCAGGACCAGGTGTATTCCAGGGGTCAATGAAAGAATCAACTAGGATTCATTAATTTCTGTGTACTTAATTTGGAAACGTCTTATCAAGGCTGAACAGATCCTTGTGCACATCAGTTCCAGAAGGTTATCTGCTGTGTCTGTAAATTTGTGTGAAAGAAAGAAATTGTATTCCTGACATGGAAGAGGAAATCACGGCAGAAGTTCCTAGGCCTAGCATTGGCCGGGATGTGGCATACACATCACGGCTCATTTGTGCGTACTTTTCCTTTCCAGACAGATGTAGTTAATGAGCTGGATACATGAGACAGCAGTTAATGTCTTGTCTCTAGGTAGCATGTGAAAAATCACATTATTTCCATTCTTTTTACATCTTTGTGGTTATTTATACGCAGTTACCTATAGTGCATGCAGAACAGTCTGTTATTACCATAACTGCCAGCTCTGATAGTGTGATATCCACGAAAATCAGGCACGAACTGCAGCCTTGTTCTGCTGCTACTTGCTGCACAAGAGCAGACTAGGAAGGACTATGCTCAAAAACATCAGCATAGATATTGAACATGAGCATAAGACAAATAGAGCATACAGACAGAAAGGTGAAAACAATGGGGCAAGAAAAGGGGGAGTTTATATATTTTCTGTATAGTGTTGACTGGCCATCTAGATCACAGAATCTTAACGCCCATGCAAGTACCTGTAGGTAGCTATTAGGTTGCCCATTAGCAGTCTTGTCTCCAAAATAACCAAGCCGAGCTCCCCCCACCTCTCTTCATATGTCATATGCTCACTCCCACCTTAGAACCCCTTTATTACACTGTCCCCAGCTTCTTGATGGCTTTCTTATACTGGGGCCCACAGAACTGCAGCTGGCCCCCAGATGCAGCACTGAACAGGGGGAGTGCTTACTGCCCTGCACCTGCTGACTGTACTCTTGCTAAAACAGCCCGGGATGTGGTCATTTTCAACTTCCTGTCCCCCAAGAGTTCCAGGTCTATGTACAACTACGGTTGTACCACACAAATATTAGCGAAAGCGAAGCCGTTTAGGTACAGACACCTGGTGAATTAGAAAAATTGCTGTCACAGCGCAACCATGAAAGAGGGAGCTGCAGGCAGGTCGCATCAAATTTGGAGAGATGGTGTAACAAGCCTTGGTGCTGAGGCCTGCCAAACTCAATACAGAGCTCATGGTCTGTTACTTGCAATGGCAATGCCGTGTTACAAGGTTACATGGTTGTAGTATGACAGACAGACTAGTGTGAAGTTTCCTTTCTTCCTTCCCATCCCTCTCCACCCTTCTCAGTTCTGTCAGTCTCCTCCAATAGGACATTTTTTGAGGGAAAATTGTTGGAAAATGTTTTGACAAATATTTTGTAGGGAAATCTGTATGTATTTTTTGTAACACGGATTTGCTTACTCCTCACTACCTGGAGCAAAGTGAAAGCGTGGGTGTAATGGCCACCAGACAAAGCCTTTAGTGAGCTGGGGCTGAAATGTGACCTGGGCCACTGCAGCGGCGCGTACTTGTGATGTACTCAACACACCTCTGAAACAAATGACCCTGCAGCACAGTAAAACTGTGCGTTTGCTTTACCAAAGTAAATAACAGCTATGAATCTCCTTCTCTGGAGCATGTTTTACTGAAGCCATAAAATGCTGCGCCACAGTCTGCTTCCCAGCAAACCTAAGGTAGAAGCCCGGTATCCCCTGTGCCACAACGCCAGCGCTCCGGAGCGCCGGGCCGCCGCGGTGCGGGATTGCCATCTGCAGGGCAGCCTGGCACCCGGCTCCCCCGGCGGCCGGCAGGCTCCTAATCCCCGTGGATATCCTTCAGAAATGTACGAAACGAGAGCACTGCCAGGAGAGAGGCATATCCCAAAACCGCTTGTGTCTAAACTGCATCTGCATTAACGAGAGTCCTGTTGCCCTACAGAGTCACTGGATTTGCAGCCAGCTTGACGCAGGAATTGCCATTATCTGTTTCCTAAATGTGGTCCTATCCCCTCCAGTACCTTGCATAGTTTATACATATGTTGCTGGACATGCAGGAGTGAGATGAACAAGCCTTGGAAGATGGATAGAGATGAAGGAGTCTTTCCTCAAGGCCAGTGCTTGCATCTCCCCCTTGGCAAAACAGTTTCACTGCTCCGGCCTGGGCAGCAGGACAGGAGAGCTGGGCTTTGTGACTGCCTCAGGCAGCAGGTCACCTGTGCGCTCCAGGACTGGACTGGCTGGCTGTACCCCAAAACGGTGTCAGTCTTTGTGACAGCTCTGGGACACTATTGCAATACAAGCAATAAGCACAATGACACTGCCTTAGAACCCTCGCTTGTCACATCCCACTGCATCGCGTTGTTGTCCTGCCTGCCAAGGCTCGCACATGAAAACACAGGTCCCACCTGGAGTGGGAGAGACTGAAGATTCAGCCTTCAAACCAGCTTACTAAAAGATAATTTTGATACTGCTTGTTACATGCTCATAGTTATTTTCCATTCTGTTAACAAGCTGGTCAACTTATTTTACATTTCAGTGTGGAAATTCTGTTTGCTAGCATCACCAAAATACATCAAATGATGGCTTTGGTGCAGTGCTCCTTCTCCTAATGCTTCTATAAAATAATCACCCTGATTTACTTACATGACTAGTCCCTCCTCATCAGCTGGCCTCAGCCTTACAGGCACAAATATTTCAATAACCAGCCAAGACCAACCTCAAGCAGCTACACTGGAAAAGAGACCCTAGCATTAAAATTAAATTAAATAATATTAAATTAAATTTGTTATACTAGGGAAGGACCATCCTTCTCAACTTTATGTCAGTTTGCACACCATCAGAATAACCCTAGCAGAGATCAGTGGCTGTACTATGGCTGAAGCGTTAATGTCTCACTACTCCTTGATAGGAAGATTACAGTCTTCTGCTGCTT
Organism: Ardeotis arabs; assembly: GCA_011801015.1. NCBI lineage: Eukaryota > Metazoa > Chordata > Aves > Otidiformes > Otididae > Ardeotis > Ardeotis arabs. Next base: position 45,252 of record JAAGAY010131893.1, read on the forward strand.
TCCTTCTGCCCAGCTTTTCTCACTGATATTTGTGATAACATAACGTGAAATAATCTCAACTATCCTGAAGCTGTCAGTACATAAGAACTCTTGTAGAAATGGGTAAGACTGTTTGCAAACTCCTATGCGTGAAATGATGCACAGTGCTGAGCAGTACACTATCCGAAATGTCTCCTTTGCCTAGTAGCATTGCACTATAACCTTGCTGTAATGAAACGCAACACACACACCACTTCTTGCATTGCCAGACAGTGAGCAGTGCTTTTTCCTCACAGTCTGCTTTTGGCAGAGGCAGATGAGTCATGTGCAGGAAAGCTGATGAGATGACACAGAGTGTGTGCTACATTGGCCATACTTGAGCTGTAATTGTGGCCCTTGCTTTCCTAGACTTTCTGATACAGGTCTTCCTATGGTTCTCAGTTCACTCAGGAAATTCTAATGCAATTTCCAGAATTGTATTTAGCAGGCCTTCTGTAGTACTTTCCTCTTTGCTATGATAGCTGGACTTAATGATACTATTGAGAAGTCTTTCCCTGCCACGATCACCCAAGGAAGATGCTGTCTGTGGTGCCTGACTGAGTTCAGTGCTGCACGTTTCCATGCCAGTCCAGGAGCTCTGGGAGGAGCGCCTTTACCCAGCAGCTCATTACAAATCTGGCCAAGCTCTATTGGGAGTTCTGCTTTTGATTCCTGGCACAGCCCTGGTCTCAGCCAGCTCAAAGGAGCAGTTTTAAACTAGTTCTGCAAAGTGTTTGCAAAGTGCAGTACCAAACTCTTCACAGCTTTGGTACTACATGGTACCACGAGTACTCCTGGTTTGGCAGAATCTCAGTACAGGGAAATGAGATTCTTTGCAGAATTCAATTCTGCTGATAATGTTGTGAATCATTGTGAAGGATGGTATATTTTAAATTACTGGAAACACCAGCACTTTGTGGTTCTTTGTTGGGTTTTATTCAGCCCATAGATCAGAGGCACAGAGTGACAGATAAAATAATCCTGCAGAGTAGAGTTCATACTGCAGCTCCAGACTCGTAAATCCATCTGTGTTATCATGTAGGATCTGACTTAAAATGGTAGTTAATAGCAACTTCACTTCCACAAGGAAGGAGAGAGAGAGAAGTTCTCTCTTCCAGGAGGAGTGGCTGATACACCAGAGGGTTGTGCTGCTGTTCAGAGAGACCAGGACAGGTGTCATGGTTTAGCCACAGATGAGAGGAAATGGCCTCAAGTTGTGGCAGGGGAGGTTTCAACTGGATATTAGGAAACATTTCTTTACTGAAAGAGTGGTCAGGCACTGGAACAGGCTGCCCAGGGAAGTGGTAGAGTGTTCAAAGAGGTGTTCAATGAACATGCAGACGTGGCACTTCAGGACATGGTTTAGTAGGCATGGTGGTATTAGGTTGATGGTTGGACCTGATGATGATCTTGGAGGTCTCTTCCAACCTTAAGATATTAAGAAGATGCCAAAATAAAGCCTGAGGCAAGTTCAGCCTAAAAGTCCCACCTGAATTACCCTTTGATGCTCTCACCTTTCCCAACAATACAAGCAGAATGGCGATGCATGTCTCTCAGTGCAGGTTTCCTAAAAACCTCTTCCTCATTCAAAATGCGCTCTTTCAGACTGTGTGTAAACAGCTCCTATTCCACTTTCAGGCACTACGGTGCACATATGTGCACACTGAGCATTGCCAATAGAGCAACACGCTTCCCAGTATGCTGGAGGATGGTGTCCCCACAGAGGCTGAGATCCCAACGGGTGCTGCAGCCTCTCTCTCTGAGTGAAGATTTGCAGTGGAAGAGCCATAAGCCCCTTGCTGTCTGACACTCTCCTCACCTTGCAGGATGCTGCTAGAGGAAGCCTGGTTGGCCCATTTTTCCTCCTCAGTCCTTTCCGTTAAATGCACTTGCATTAGAAAGCACACATCACAGAGCCACACTGGTGAGAAACGTGTTGCTAGGCAACACGAAACTTCACAGTGGTATTCCAGTTCCTCTCTGATGAAGTCAACAAGAAAAAGAGCATGCCATCAGTGGATTTCTAAGTTTCTTTTACATTTAATTTTATTAGCACCTATAATGTGAAGAGAGACGAGAGAAATGGGGCCAGAATTTTTGAATGATGCAAAGAGAAGATGGACAGTAAAAACTACTCCATGAAATAAAGAGAAGAGCAAGAAGTGCTGGAATGGAGGATAAAAATTAAAGGAGCAGTAGCTGCACTTGCAGAGTGGCAGAAAATGAACACGGATGCGGTATGATGTCTTCACATAGAAGTCAGCATTCCACAAAAAACAAAAGACAAGCCAACATAAGGCATACAAACACAGAAATAACAATATCAAATTCAGGAACATATTACTTAGGGGGAAATTATGTATCCCTAAGGAAAAACATACCTCTTAAAAAACAGGAGAAACAGCAGCAGAGACTGGCAGTGATTTTCTCTGCACCTTTCAGCACATGAACTTTCCTATTTTGTTCTAGATTTGCCAATAAAAAGGTGCTGGGCATATGATTAAGCTATACTGCACACAATTCGATGACATGTAGAACGCCCAGCTGTACACAGTGTTATGGTCAGAAGACTCCCTAGCTGTCTGACATCTTGCTCATGTCCCACAGGCTGCTCATGATGGGTAAATCCTCCCCTAGGCAGCCCTGACCCCCTGCTTCAGCCTTATAATTTTTTCTCCACCTTGTCTCCACATTCTTTCCATGTGAAGTAGCCAGTGGTGAGCAGTTCCGTGCAGCAGACCCCTATGTGATTACAGTCAGAGCTGGCAGGCTGATATCTGAGGAGCCTGTGGAGAGGGACAGTGGGAACTGTCTACCGCCAGCATGGGCAAGCAGCAGCAGCAGCAGCTCGTCATCTCATTCATCTGCTGAGTACCTAGGGCATACCATAAACCAAAAAACATTCCTCAAAAGAGGCAACTGAAGTAGGCTAAGAGCAGAACAAGGAAGCTTGTTCTTCAAGGCAGCTATTGATCATGCCAAAGACTTGGCAAGCTGGACAGGCAGAGTGCCGTAAACCGGAAAGCTCGAAGCACTATACTACAGGGAGTTGCAAGACCCATTCATTTTCTGCCAGATCATCTCAGAGCAAAGGCAGACTCCCTCTCACAACTATGAAAATGCATCTCTTCTTTTTCCAGAGCATATTTTTTGGAAGAGCTAAGCATCAAATCTGCGTAGCCTGAGCCTGCCTAATCTTGCAGCACACAGGCATGCCGCATGTTTGAGGTACCTGTCTCAGCAAAAACCTGCCAGCCCGCTGCTGAATGGGGAAGTTGGACAGGTGGTGCTGGGCTACGTTGTCTTGCAACCTCACACTGTTTTCCCACCTTGGACGGTTTTCCCCATGTCTAGTGTCTAAAAGCTGCACAGCTTTATAAATCATAGAGACCTGAAAATATTCCAAAGCTGATCTTATGATCACTGCAAAGCAAATACTGGCATATGTATTATTCTGCACCCCTAGGACTCCCACGGAAGTGTGGATGGCCACCAAGTTTGAAGACAGGGCTCAAAGAAACAGTAAGTTTGCACGCAAGAAAAGAAGGAAATGATCTGCCTGTGCCCAGGTCTGCGTGGGCACCTGATGCTGAACATTCGTGTACCTAACAAATTAAAAGTTCACAAGTAAAACATTGATATGCCTTGTGAAGCACCCTGATGATTTATTCATGACATATTAGAGAGGACATTGGTAATAGTGCTTTCTACAAAGAAAATAAATCGTAGAAATCAATTTAATTAGCATTAGACTTGAATTACAGATTTTTCCTGACTTTTTCCCAGGCACCTGCAACAAGAGGCTGCTCCAGACAGGATGGAAGTTCAGGAATCACAACTCACTGAGGTCTTAAATGTTCAGGTGTACTCTGCACCCCAGTGCATTCCCTGGGTCATATTAAAGCCAGCCAAGAAGTGCCGGGTTTTCTCCAGACCAATTGCCCTTTCTGTCACTATCAGCCTACATTGCAGACTCCCACGGAAGCTATTGGCATTACCTGAGCACCCTGCTTCCTCCATCGCTTTACACACTAGCTGAGCACTGCGCAGCACCCAGCGAGCAGAGCAGCGCCTCGTGACCACTTCTGCAGCACACACTGAGCCTCCTTCTGCTCCCCACAGACTCCTGCAGTCTCTCCCTCTGCATGCATTAAATTTGGGTGAATTTGCAGAAATGACAGTGGGGCTACTCAATGCACATGAGACACAGTAGGAAACATGACTCTGGTTATCTTCAGCTGCCAGTATTAGTTCTTGATCCTGAGTTGCAGGGAGGGGATTGAGACATCTAGAGGGCTGGGTTTCTAGGGAACTGTTCCAGCTTCTTTATTTCTTTCATGTTAATGAATGCTGTCTCTCTTTTTCCTGTTTTATATAGATAAAGAAATTAACACTAATGCAGACAAACAGCATGATATTTATGAAGACATGAATTATGAAAAATAATTCATTTTGCAGCCAATGTTAATTGAACAAGTATCATATAGATAATATACCTATGTGAATAATTTAGAAATGCCTATCATTGTCATTGGTGACAATCAAGGTATTTGTCTATGAATATTCATATGGTATCAGTAAGATATAATGCCAAATAAGGAACACGTTAAACAATGACTGTTAATGACAGAGTTTAATTCTTAATTTCTAAGACCTTTATAAATGAGATATTAGCCTTGAAATGTCATCATATCTGCAGTGTTTAATCAGACAATACACATTTTTATTTATACAATGTAATATTGATTATAAGGTAGAGCTTTCCAGTTATTTTTATTGTCATTTACTAAAGGCTTAAAAGTACAGAGATAATTTATTAAATGCTGGCTTTCAAAATGTATAAATTACAAATAATATTTCTATAAGATAAAGTTACTGTAGTATGTTAAAATACATGTATATATATTGCATTTCCTTGAAATTCCACTTTACATAAGTTTAATGTGGTCTTTTCTCATCTCTGTATCATGAGGGATAAGGAAGTATTAATTTTATCCATTTTTTACTCTTTGTAATGAGCCACAAGGTTTGTCTCATCCGGGGAAAAGGAGGCTGAGGGGCGACCACATTGCTGTTTACAATTTCCTGAGGAGAGGACATGGAGAGGGAGGTGTTGATCTCTTCTCCCTGGGATCCAGGGACAAGACGCCTGGGAATGGTTTAAAGCTGTGCCAGGGGAGGTTCAGACTGGACATTAGAAAGAAGTTCCTTACCAAGACAGTGGTTACGCACTGGAACAGGCTTCCTAGAGGTGGTCGATGCCCCAAGCCTATCAGTGTTGAAGAGGCATTTGGACAACACCCTTAATAAACATGCTTTATCTTTTGGTCAGCCCTGAAGGGGTCAGGCAGTCGGAGCAGATGATCATTGCAGGTCCCTTCCAACTGAAATATTCTATGCTATGCTATTCTATTCTATCCTATTCTGTTCTGTTCTAATAAGGTAATACTTTCTGTCAACACGGGGAGAGAAGTAGACGTTGTTTACCTGGACTTCAGCAAACGTTCAACACCATTTCCCACATCTTTCTAGTGGATAAACTGGCAAGACATAGTTTGGATGGTTGGTCTCTGAGATGGGTAGGAAAATGGGTAATAGTCTGTACCTAGATCATAGTGATCAATGTTTTTTACTCAGGCTGGTAGCCTATCACAGGTTGAGTCTCCCAGGGATCGACACTGGGCCCCACGCTGTTCAATATCTTCATAAATGATCTGGATGATGGGATTGAACGCACTGTCATGAAGTTTGCTGACACTAATCTTGGCGGTGAGGTAAGCACATCAGAAGGGAGAGCCATCACACAGAGAGACCTAGACAGGCTAAAAGAGTGAGCTAGCAAGAACACTATGAAGTTTAACAAAGGCAGGTGGAAAATCCTGCACCAGGGATGGAAAAACCCAAGAGGCCAATACAGGCTAGGGTCTGTGTGGCTGGGGAGCAGCCTTGCTGAAAGAGACCTGGGGGTACCTGGTGGGCAGCAAGCTGAGCTTGAGTTAGTAGGGTGCTGCTGCAATAGTGAAGGCAAATTGGATCCTAAGCTGCATCCACAGAGGCATTACTAGAAGAGAGAGAGATGTGGTCATGCTACTCTACTCAGTGCTTGTCAGGCCGCACCTGCAGTATTGTGCCTAGTCCTGGTTCCCAGAACTAAAAAAAGACAGACTGGAGAAGGTCCAAATGAGGGCCATGAAGGTGATCAAAGGGCTGGAGAACCTGCTCTGTGAGGAAAGACTGAAGGAGGAGAGGAGAAGGCTCAGCGGGGACCTCATCACAGCATTCCAGTACATAAAAGGTGGCTCCAAAGAGGATGGAGGCTCTCTCTTCTCAAGAAGCCACACGGAGAAGACAAGGGGCGATGGGTACAAGCTGCACCAGGAGAGGTTTCATCTTCATATAGAGAGAAAATTTTTGCAGTGAGAACAATCAGTCACTGGAACAACCTTCCCAGGGACATGGCGGAGTCCCCATCACTGGAGGTTTTCAACATGTGGCTAGACAGGGTAATAGAAAATCTCATCTAGGCTCCCTTTCCCATGAAAGGTTGAAACAGATGATCTTTTGAGATCCCTTCCAACCATAGAATCATGATTCTATGATTATTTGTAAGCTGTTGAAGTCTTGAATCCCTTTGCTTTTTGCCAGGCGAATGATGATGAATCTTAAGGAGAACTAAAGCTAAAAGATGGACATAAAGAGCCTAAGAACCATGGCTTCTTTACATTGTGATTCTTTTCTGTAATCCAGCATTTCATAACGTTCTTAACTGCTCTTGCTAGTAGAAGTTAAACCATTAAAGAAAACTGGCCTTTCTTGCATACTTAGCACTGATAAATGTGCTAATGAATGTAGTTCTACTATATGGCAATTTGGGGTTTACTTCTTTAACCGACTGAATTATGATTTCCATTTCCTATCTAGAGAAATGGGAACAGTAGTGATACCACTTCCTTTGAAGTAAGAGTTTTAGACAGTGTAACTTTTGGAATATCTAGAGTGTTTTTGAAGTTTGGCTTCTGCTTACAATAAACATACATAACAAAGCACATGAATCACAGAAAATCTGCTCTTTGATTGTACATATTTGAGAGCAGGAAAAATAGATTCACATCAGTAGGATCATAGAATACTTTGGGCTGGAAAGGACCTTTAAAGGCCATCCAGTCCAACCCCCCTGCAAGAAGCAGGGACATTTCCAACTGGATCAGGTTGCTCAGACTGCCATCAAACCTGGCCTTGAGGGTAAAGTGAGTAGGTAGATAAAGCCAGTAGGTAAAGCCAAAACAGAAATAAGGCAGCAAGCCAGAATTTGATGAATTTGTCATCTGTCACAACAGTCCAAAGCCAAGGTACTTCTGCATTTAGGGGGAAAAAAAAAATTGTCTTCTTGAAGTTCGATGATTTTGAACTGAGAGTCTGTTTCTTAAGTGAGGAGTGAGAGCATCAAATTATTTGTTTAAATGATGAAAGGTTGCCCAGAAATCCAATCAGAGATCTTTTCAGCAGAAGATCCTGAAATAATACAAAAGAAGAAATGCCAGCTTGTCCCCCTGCAGTGTTTTTCAACATCTGTATTGATTTTGAAGGACTTGTAGAAGTTACTCTTTCTGTGGTTGTCTCTGAAACAACCAGAGCTCATTTTCAAACATAAACACAGATTTCATGTCAGGCAACAGCTTTAACATTGTTTGCAGCTGCATACTAAGTTCACCCAAATGAAACAAGATAAAACCCAGAAATGTGCTGTCTAAAATTCATGATGGTTTGTTAGTTCAGAGCATTTTGTGTTTGTCTTTAATGAATAGTTTTATGCTTTTAACAATTTTTAAAATAAGTAATTTATTTCATGAGGGTTGTTATACAGTGCAGTAAAACACCACTTTACAGGAGCTGTTTGATAAGGTTTTCAGATTGTCTGTGCGTGCGTAAGAATATACTTGACAATTTCCTCAGCAATTTTTACAATGCAATTTATACTCTACTGTTTCAATATTAGCAATTCACAATCTAATAATGCAATTAAGTATCCAAAATTCAAGAAAGCAAGTGTCAGCTCTACTTAATTCCACATTTTTTCTACCATATTTTTACAACTCTGACACAGTGCTGCCTCCAGCTCTAGGCACCCTGAGACATGCTTCGCTGATGCTCCTGATGCTGTCCATCCATACAATGTCTGTGCACTGAAAATAAACTTGCCCTAGCCTCATCAACTATTAAGAATAATGTATTAGCTCATCTGTGTCCAGAAATATGTAGTGCCTTGGCACCATTGCACCACATTCCCCTTAATTGTTCCCAGAGCTGACTCTGATGGTACCTGCTTGGGCTGCTGCATCTGGTCACAAGCCTCCTAACCCCATAGGAGCTGGTCCTTGTATTTCCTTAATAATGTCTTTTTGTGAAGTTTGGTTGTAGCTCAGTTTAACATTTAAAACACTAGGACAGCTGCAGCACTGATTTAATCCAGATACCAGTAAATTGATACGAATATGCAGCCTCTGTCACACCACAGACCATCGGGACACCGAAGTCAGGAGCAGGCTGCAAGTGTTGCGTGGAGACCAAACACCGCTCTGCCCTGCATCCACAGCAATTAGTGGACTTTTAGGACTTCATTTGCTTTCTCAATCTTGTTTAAATTTCTGTCGGAGCTTCTTTGTGAACAGATGTTACTGTCTGTCACTTTAAAAAAAATGATCATACCTAATTTATATGTTCTGTTTGTGGGACAGAGTGTAGACATGTTCTGGCACTGAAAGACATTCAAGGACACAGAAAGACATGAAATATTTCCAGTGTAGTTACAAGAGGTGTGTTTTGTCACAGCTTGAGCAGCGGTATTTCCAAATAAGACATTATATATGCTTTGAAAATTTAAAAATCATAGTACAATTGACCTCAAAGAATAGGATAAAATGCCTATTTTTTAATCAAAACCACAGTATGTTACGAGAGAGTGAATTCTTAGTTGGTGGAAGACAATCAGCTGACCATAATTGTAAGTCATGCCCTGGGGCTGCTGGACCAAATGGCTCTTTATCAGTCCTGCTATGCACACATGTAAAACTTGATACCACTGAATGCAAACATGAAATTTCACTGTGTGTAAAGACATACTGAACGCTTCTTGTTCAGAAGTAAGACTGCCCTGACCAGTACAGTGCAATTCAGTCCACCCAGTGTCTGTTTGCTCCCTGAAAACAGAAGGGGTAGCTGTTTGAGTGGTGCAAAGGAGTAGTGGGAACCAGACAGCCCCTGTGGCTTTGCTTCAGTAGGGTTTCCCTTTGTATCATAGGACAGTCTACAGAATGGGAATGACTGTCTTTAGAGTTTTTTTCCCACACATATGGAAACAATTCGAGGAAGGGTAGAAGGGTAGCCCAGGAAGCCAGAAGTTGAAAGGAGGCACTCATGCTGGGTAAGGCATCATGATCGCTGTCTGTACCAGCATGGCAGCAGAACACTTGCAGAGACTATGTGGCTTGCAGCATGGGTACAGGCTATCCATACGTCAGGAGTGCAGCAAAACTGGCCAGGTGACTGTGAGGGACTACAGCATACAGCTTTCTCGTCATACAGGGAGAATTTACCTGCTCTGCACAGACTGAATGCCAGATTACAGAATATCCTGGCATGCAGAACTGACTCAAGTATACCAGAACTGGGATAACTGACTGTTCCCATTAGTCATTTGTTCCAGTGCCTAGCTTCTATCAGCTCCATTTGATACTCTTGGTTTTGTGTCAGAAAACACTGCAAGTATGTGATCCCTAACCAACCTCTTTATGCACTCATGGTGCTGCAGCACTCTATGTCATGGCTAAGCAGAGGGGTGCCCAGACAGAGTGGCAGTCACCAGTGAGTGCTGCTTCCTGGGGCCAACCCTCCCAGGGGTATTTCCACATGCAGTAATGCCTCCCTTCACAGCACTGAAGGTTGAGAATCTGGACATTTTATTGGTGGCTATGTAATCCTATCAGGGAGCTGAGGTTCCCACTAAATGTTTTGGTTTGTCCAGAGTTGGTCACAATGCAGGCACACTTGCCCTCCCTAAGACCTTGCCTTACCTGCAGCTTGCATTTCAAATGGTACTTTCTTCTGTGCGTACAATAAGGATGAAAGATTTTTATACTTGTGTATCGTCATCCTAAGTAGGCAGACCCTAAGCCTTTCTTAATTATTTAGTTAATAGCTTCAAATGTAGGTATTTTACTAGTACATAGAAATCACCCGTGCTTATCAAGAACAACATAAAAGTATCTGTAACAGTTTGTCTGAAAGCTTCATCCCATCTGTCTCTGGCAGGATCTTAAGTTATGCCTTAAAAGGAGTTTAAGGAAGCAAGGGAATAGATGCCTCTTAATACTTTCCCAGTTTACAGCAATTTGCAGCACAGGGACTTTGTGAGCCAGGTTTGGTTTAAAAAACCCAGTGTAAAATGAAATTACCTAGACTGATTAAGTTGGTTGTTGTTATAAGAGCCCTAATCTGTAACATCTCCATCAAAAGACATTTCGCAGAGCGCCCTATTACCACCCAGAAATGAATACATCGTTACTGGATTTACTGTGCACTGGGAAAAGTATGACTATGTCTTTATCTGGGAGCCAGCTTGCTGCTCTACCGTCTCCAGCTTCACCACAGTCGAGGCCATGTAGAAAGCAGACCCCTTCCCCTCGGAATACTGGAGCTCCTGCAGAGCAAAGGAAAATCACAGCCCCTAGGTCAGGCCACTGAGCAGGAGTTGTCTGAATCCTTATGAGACAAATCATTTATGTTTGTGCCTTTTTATTGTGTAGTACTTGTACCAATATGCTTTTAGAAACCCTGATTGCCTCGGAACAAATATTTTTATCCCTCTCTACAAAGCCTCATTGTAGACATACATTTGCAGAAACAAGCATGCACTATTCAATACAGAAAAAATTTGCAGCTTGGAAGAAAAGCCAGATCTGAGTTTTGTTATTTTTCCTATTGCCCATAGGAACTCTGCAACTCTGAAATGGTAATAGGTAATTCTTCACTTCCTAAAACTTTAATTTCTGAAGATGCTGAGCAACTTGGCAGATATCCAAAAAGGGCACAGCAAGCTCCTGTCTGCAAGAATTTTGTACTGGTAAGAGGCTGTGTTGAAATCAATGACACTAAATGATACAGTTTGCTTAAGGTATTGAAACAAGATAGCCTTCAACCACATCATAAGAATACATTATTTTTCATAATGACATTTGGCTTTTCATTACTTCCACTTGAATAAAGGAGCCCAAAACATCAGTGTCCGACCAAAGGTGGATTGAATTATAGATATTCTCTCAGAACTGATCAAGAACTCTTCTATGAAGATAGAACAAAAGAACAATGAAATAACGTTTCTGAGAAAAAGACCAAGTTCTAAAGTGAGACTTGTTCATTTAAAATATGAAGGCCTTCCCTTTCTGAATATTAAATGGAATTTTTCTTCCTTATATTCATGAGCATGTCACCTAGCATGTCAGCATTTTTTTTTCAGATATATTCCTATTGTAATAATAATTGAATAATCTAAATTAGCCTTGCAAGTGCTGCAGACACACGTATGTCAGTTTACATTTGAAAAAATGAGGGGAAAAAAGCCCCACTCTTCACAACACCAGACAGCTTATGAGCAGAAAACCCTGTTACACTGCTGAAATAGTTTCTCATTATTCAGTAGCTGCTAAAGGGAAAGCAGACTAAAGTCTAACAGTTAAGGTCAGTTCCAGCTACTTTCTTAAGAGGACAGCTGATGACTGCAAAGGGTAAAGAAACAGAACAGACCTCTCTTGTGCCCTGCTTCTGACTAGAACAGAGTTAACATTCACCCGAGCCAGGAGGAGAACCAGAGCTGGTGGCCCCTATGTCTGGGGCACCCAGCTGGGATAGTTAACTAATTAGCCAACAGCTGGGGTAAGTTTACCCCAATTAGCCAGAGGGCTGTTCCATCCCCTGTGACACCATGCTCAGTATATCAGTGAGGAGGGTGCTCAGGGGAGCCTCCTGCTACATGGGAAGAGCCTGGGTGTGGAGATTTGTTGTAAGCTATTGTACTGTATTTTGTTTTCCATTGCTGTTTTGTTTTCTTCTGTTATTGCTCTTAAATTTATTTTTTGTGTCATCTCAACCCAGGTGTTTTTGCTGCCTTTTGATTACCAGTTCTCCCTTCTGTCCCACTGGAGAGTGGGGGAGTGAGAGAGAGACTGTAGTCTGGTCCTGACCAGGGCTAAACTACCACATCCTGTTACGGAGTCGGAGTGATGCAGAATCTTTGGTAGGCGGAATTCTCCATCCACACGAGTTTTCACTGCTGCCTGTCGAAGGTAAGTTTGCTTATGTGCCTGACCCAAGCTCTTGCATGAAAAAAAAGAGCTAAGAACATCCATAAACCAAAATCACTTCAATTTTCTGGATTTTGATATAACTATTTAAATATACTGCTATGTTTTCTGCTTATTTTACTACCAAGTATTTATCTTCTAAAAAAAAAAAAAAACAACTGTGTGTCATAGGTGTTCTGGCAAGTGTCAGATAGCTGGAATAATTAGAACAACATATAAGTAAAAAGACTAGAAGAACACTTCTAGGAAATGTTAGCTATCTGGAAAAAGAACACTAAATTTCTGAAAGTCTTAGAAATTTTGTTTCCATTTTTTAGGTTAAATTTCCTCCTGGTAATCACTAGTAACTGCAATGGGATGTGTTGATTTAGTCGTGGGAAAATTTGACTGATTTCCCCATCAGCTGGCATAAACAAGCGTGTACAGTCTTCCATACATAACAAGGAGGAAGGTTTCAAGTTTTTAGCACCCAAGCAAACCTTCCTCACTGTGTCTGAAAACAGCTTTTGTAATTACAGGCCCATCTTCCCATCTCTCTTCTCCCAGTTAACAAACCAAGGGCCTCCCACCCAACAGGCACACACTGTGCACTTTGCATTTTCAAGCTTTTATTTTAACTGCTCGGGACACTTAGCAGATCATTTAGAAACCCAGGGGTTTGTATGATTGATGATTACGTGCAGACTCATCCGAATTCTGGTTTTATGATACTAGTTTATCTGCAGTGAAATGATTGTCACAACACTTCCCCGTTAGCTGTACAGATGTCATGCTAAGGGTTGAGGTGGGGTGTACGACACCCGTATCGTTGTTCTGTTGAAGAAAGTACAATTTATCTGAAATTTAAACTTGAATTTTCACTGCCTATTGTGAAAGTGCAACATGATTAAAAACAACAGCACCACACCAACAGGTATTGCAGGGAAAGACGTTTCAGGAAAGAACAAGTTTCCTTCACAGCAGTTACCTCTGCTTTCCTTTGCATGTTGCAGAGTGTTTTGGAAAAAAAACCACATTTCTCCCCAGTGCACCAGAGACCCTCCAGAATTTCCCATTGTTTCACGGCACAGCCCGTGCTGGGCATCCTACAGATGAATAGTGCGTAAAGTAGGGCTGTGGGGGCACTTATTATCTTCGTTTTTCCACCTTTGTCATTCCTGCATTCATCCTGTGGGCATCTCCTAAAGATTGCCAGGTTTTGGGGGAATGGACTATGTAATTTTACACATGTAAAATTTACAGTACTTCTAAAATAAGATTCATGGTGGTTAATAGGAAACAGTCTGTACCAAATATTATTATTATAAAAAGTATGACATGAAGACAGCAAAGATGCAGCAGATACCTTTGAACGACTTCCACAAGCCCTTGCACTGGCTCACATGTGAGCTTTTAGAACTTTCTACATAACAGATTTTAGCAGACCATGACATTGTAGCCCTTGTGCTTTTAAAACGAAAGAGCACCTGCTGAGCTCAGACCAATATTATGTCAACTTGATCAGTCAGGATTAAGTATTTTATGCAATAAAACTAGTTCTTCTTCTGAGAGTCTTAAAAGGAGGTGACTCTTCTTCCTCGTTCAGGTGAAATCAACTCATACTACCTCCTTGTTTCAACAGCTGCTTTACATTGTAGTCAGATCTATCTCCTTAAATGCAAAGGAATCGTTAGTTCCTTCTGGAGAGACAGGGCTAGAATACAAACAGGGAATTTCATTCCTGTTACTTCTATGGATGTTCCTTAGAGGGAACTTCCTGTCCTGTGTGCAAGGGTTCAAAATTCAGCCTGAATGAACAGAAATACTTACATCATTATCTGTCCTAGGAGTTTTACAGTGTAGGCAAAGGATGCAGGCACGGAAGATTCAACATAACTGCCACTCATGGGTGAGTTCCATTCTGCACCAGACAGCTGGTGGTTCCTTGCTTACCAGAGCAGAATTACCATTAGCATTGCCCAGCTGAGGTGTCTATACACCAATGCACGCAGCATGGGGAACAAACAGGAAGAACTGGAGATGCGTGCACACAAGCAGGGCTACGACCTTGTTGGCATCACGGAGACGTGGTGGGACGACTCCTACGACTGGAGCGTCAACATAGAGGGGTACAGGCTTTTTAGAAAAGATAGGAAGGGGAGACGAGGAGGGGGTGTAGAT
>JAAGAY010131894.1:11435-54002 GCA_011801015.1 Ardeotis arabs
CTACGGAAAGAAAAAAAAAAAAAAAAAAAAAAACAAAACAATTAAGACAGCTGAATTCCACTGATGTGAATGAGATTAATCCCTATCTTGTACATGCGGATATAAAAAACCCAGCACCATACAGACAGTCATCGTTTGTTAAAAAACCCAAGACGGCACAATTTAAGCTGAGCAAATGTTAACCAAAAAAGGTCTCTCAAGCAGGCAGCAGGTATAAACGGAACATGCCTCTTCAGTACAGCAATTTTGCAAAACGTGACATTTTGAAATACCAGGGTTTTTTCAAAGCCATCTAGCACTGAGAATCCTGACCTCCAAAGGAAAGGTTTAAATAAATACGCAGCCGAAGCGCACTTCACGGGATTTTATGATCAGCTGAATAAACTTATTATACATCCTGTTAGGCATTATAATAGCTGACTAATTAATAGCGATGCAAGTGCTCTTTATTGCCCGTGTCTAGAGACACTTTGCTCATTGCTTCCCCCTCCCACAAAGCAAGTTCCCTGCAGGCTCTGCAGCCGAGTGTTTCTCACAGCGACAGCAGCGGGCTGCCCTCGGCAAGCACAGTCAGATCACCCAACAGTCAGCGACCCAGACACACCGCGTTCAGGGCGTGCGGTACTCCAGTTCTGCAGGCTGAAGGGGGTATTTGGGAAAAATCTCAGGATTCCTACCTGACTCTTCTGCGTTTTCAAAGAGGAGAGATTTTTGTTCCTCCTCAAAGAGGAGGTTTTTTGTTGTGCGTTTTACAAAAAGCAGAATTGCTGCCCCCTGAATACTGGGGGCACTCAGTTGCAGAACACAGAGCCTCCTTCCACCTTCTGCTCCACTGCCCAGCTTCTGGTGGGTCGGGGTATCAGAGAACGGAAGGTCTCAAAAGCAGGGAGGTTCATCCCTCTTGTGAAATACGCCAGAGAAAGCATTAACCTTGAAATATATGGAATTTTTCTACACAAGTTAAAAGCAGCTTTAGAAAGAGCTTCTGTCCTTGATTTCTTTTACCAACTGGTATACTGTTTCTACAGTTAACATTCTTTTTTTAAACATGCTTCTGAGTTATAATCCTGCAGGTTTGCTTAAAATAGTAAACAGAAAATGTCAAGCAACAGTGTGATACTGAAGCTGAGTTTCATTTTAAATAAGCAACTCCTCCTTCTACACGTTTCAATGCCAGATTTCCTGCGCAAGCTTCTGTCTGTGCAACAGACCGAGTTAGCCATCTAAGAGCAGCTCACTTAACAGCTTAATCACCAATTATCCCGCCTGTCGTTACCCTCTAAGCTGCCCACCCACGACCACAGCTGTCCAGAGGTTCCCAGTTGTGCTGGTAGGTAAGATGTTGAAGAAGGAGAGGCACACGCAAAGGTTAATGGCAATGATATTCATTGCAGGCACCCAAGCAGCAGCACTTACATCAATGAGATCAGACAGGTCGTGGATGTAATACTTGAACACAGACGCGTTGGTCGCTTCCAGAGCTAGCAGATACTCGTTTCTTGCCTTAATAGCCTTCAGCCTATTTTCTGTGTACTTTGCTTGGCGCTAAAAGAGAATCAAAACCAGATTATATTTTAAGAAGAGGTGCAGCAGGAGTAGTAGCATTCTTCGTAACATCAGAGAATGCTCAACAAATCTTACTCTGCTTACATAGGTTTTTGTTCATTTGGATTCCAGTTTTATCAAGAGTCAAAGACTTAGAATTTAGGTTAATTATTATTATACCAGACAGTTTTGCATTTGAAGTCTTCTCTTAAAACAGACTGTGGGTTGGGGAAGATTAAGTGAAGAACAAAGGAGCAAGGCGGGTTTGTGAGGTTATGGCCCAGCTCCAGCACTACCAGAGCACCTTACAGAAGCTCACAGGTAGTCTGAGGGCTGCTGTAGGCACTCCACCTCTTCCAACAGAAGCTAGGCCTTAACTTGGACCTTTCAGAGCCTAAATCAATCCAAAAAATAAACTCTTCACCTTCTATTGGCTTGAATCTTAACGCTGAATTACTTGACTGACTGATCGCTAAGGCAACCGGTTCTGCCCATGAAGTCAGTTGGGATTGCATGTCTCCCAGTGGCAAGTCAGAACTTAAGCTGGTGTGAAAGGGTAAACAAAAATCTTGTACTCTAGACAAGAAAGTATGTTAACCATGACTTCAAGAAGGCAGTTGTTACTTTCATACTCTAACCTCATTTTAGCTTTTTGTGCCATGCCTGTATAACCTGGGTTAATAACACGAAATCTGGTAGGACTTTTTGCCTTTCCTAAATCTGAATGTTTAAAACTTGTACAAAACCCGAGATTTGCATGTGAATATCAAAAATGGGGGAACTCAGTAGCTCCTGTGCTGAACTACTGCAAAGGTCCCCTCCTCAAGCACTCCACACATGCAGCAGCAATGCTACAGAAGTACCTTCTCCTTCATTTTCTCTATTTTTTTGACAGAGCTTCGTCGAACATGTTTTTCTTCAAACTTGATGTTGGAAGTTGAGTCAGGGGAGCGTGGCGTCTGCTTGTCCTCTTGTTTCACCGACTTCCCAATCTGCTTTTCTTCCTGCTTCTCTGCCTCTTTCAGTTTGCTCTGAGCACTAATGCTGTCGGCGTTGTACATATGGTAGGTTTTCATAACCTGCAGAAAACGATACCCAGGAGTCAGAGCGCACCACAGTTCGATTTGCAGAGGAAGAAATGGGTTTACCTAACCAACAAACAAGGCACATAAAGGCTTTGCCTTACTTTATCTGCACCACCAAGTCTTAGGGAGAACAGGATTTTTTTTAAATTTTGGCCAATACACTCCCCAAAATTGTAATTTTCTTTAACATCACTATTTCATAACAGCTGTCCATCACGTTTATATTAAATGCAAGACATCATACTAACCAAGCAAAGGCACTTGGACAGTGACCAGCACGTCAGATCTGGTTGCTCGTTGAGTTAGAAATATCTAAACTGGCAAAATACTCAGGGAAATGTCACATCTCAAAAAAGCATGATAGAATAAGCACAAATGGAAGTTGGGCTCTCAAAATGAATCTGAAATCAAAGCAGATTATTTTGCAGCTGCTGCTTTGTTTAACTTTGGCATGCGCTTTCTTGTACAATCCAATACAGGAGTCACAAAAACCAAAACCAGATACAGACTAAATCCTGCCTCCTTACTATTCAAAGAAAATTATATGCCAGTGCTGGAAAATGAGAAATGATAGCTTTTCATCAGCAGGTAAGGTTTCAGAAGGGATGCCTATCAGTCTTTCATCTGGGTGAATCAGTCCTTTCAACATCACAAGTCTCGAGGAACTGTATGCAAATTGTCTGAACACAATGGCTGCAAAGGCAACTCAGGTTCCATTTCTTTGAATCGAATCTGATAGGTAAAAGTACTTCTGTTCACCTTATGTAATCAAAATTATCAATAAAAAGTGTGATTCTTTTCCTCAGGGAGACCTGGACCCTGTCCTATATGGACAACTCTTATTATAGCACATTTTGTATAAGTCAGTATAGATAAATATCCCCCAAAGTCACCAAAAACCCCATTTGTTTCACATGATATTCACGCCTAGCTTTGTATTAAGAACAGAACCAAAAAAACAAAGGACATAACAGAAACTAGCTTTTTTTATCCACAAATGCAAAGCAATTCAATTCACACACCAGAGCAAACATTACGATGATGTAATTTTGATAGGGGGCCAAAAAAATGCACAGTTGCATACAGACACCCCAATAGTGTCGTTCCAGCGTTAGTAAAGACCCCACTTCCAAATAATTCGATTTGTTTAGGACAAAAACGCACTTACACCCATTTTGCCTTAGTCTGAACTATAACACAACTCTACGTAGGTAGGACGCACGCTCTCTATGCAGCGATCTGCGAAGGTTCTCAGATACAAAGAGACGTTGTATTTAAACATGAAAGGGAATGCGAACGCAGCCAGTATTAAAGAGACTTTCTGAATAACTTACACACACTGTCAGCTCCTGCATATGCTCAGACTATAAAGCAGGCTTTTGTAATAATAGATGCAAAGTAGCTTCTTTTCCTCGGTCACTGAAAGTGGAACTGGCAGAAAGCAAGAGAAGCAGAAAAAGAAATCACGATTTTAATGATTTTCATCCTGCTGACAGTGCCACACGGGCAACCGCAAGCTCTGCCCGCCCCTCATTTGGCAACGGGGTCGCTGGTGACTCACTCGCGCTGGCTGAGGGCACAGGACAAACCAGGACAGACACTTCCAGGTTACAGAGATCCTCTGTTTTATCTGTGCAGGGAAACTACAGGCTTTGCCCACATCCATGTCTATTTTGCCTGAAAATAGGGATTCTGCCAATCCTTTGGACACCCAGCAGAACAAGAGGTGGAAGTATTTCTAAAAGTACCAACAAAAGCAATCCCACCAGTGATTAATTTGAGTCCAGCAGGAAATATCTTTTAATATGATCAGCAGAGGTGGCTTTTTCAAAAGAAAATAAATTTTCTGGTGAAAGGATAATTTAAAATTTTACAGCAGAAGGAATGAATAAATAGATTTCAAGTTCCTAGTAATGACATTAAAAAAGTTAATACCCTACGCCACTGAATTTTGGAAGATCTTACTTCCAGTGAGAAAGAAATTATCAGGACGTGGTACTTGGCTCAATGACCTGTCAGAGCCTTGCACGCAGAAATTCCTACATCTGTCCATGTAAACTCCACTAACCAGCCACCTTCTCGACTTCAGTGCCATGGGAACATGGATTAGAAATAAATCTCAGTTCCTAAAACTCTGTCTTTAGAGAGAGATCTATGTTTCTCCTTAGGAATGCATCCAAGTACATGACTCAAAAGTCGAATCAGAGTGCACCCTCAAATAAAAAATAATTTCTAGAGTAGGCAGCGCCGATGACAGGCACTGCTGCATTGACAAAGCCACCTTCAGACCCAGAGTAAATCGTCTGCCTTTCAGGAACACGAGCACAGTGCAGTCTGCTCCCGCTGCCGCAAACCAAAGCTGTGCTGACTGCAGCAGGAGCACTGTGGACCCCCCATCAGCTGCAAAGTGCCTCCAGCTTCCACCGCGCTGCTCGTTCTTGGCTGTCCTGACAAGGAACACAAACTCTCCTTGCCCACAGAAGAGACTCAGTAACGCTAAACGCTGTAACACAGAGGAGGAGGAAAATCACAGGCTGGATTCACAGTCTCACCTCTCCAACTGCCACTGCAGCAGCAAGACGACTGGCGCATGATGAATTCCCTCTTCCTACTCCTGAGCTCTCCTTTTTCCTAAATGATCAGTTGGGAATATTCAGCTTTGACGCTCTAATGAAACAATTCCCTTCTATACATTCTGTCGACATAGGAGATTTCGGGGAACACTCCCCTCATGCTCTAGCATTGATATTAATACCAAATTTCATCACCAGGTTGATGCCATGGTTTGAGAACATCCCTGGATCATCTTTCGAAAGAATGAAGGGAAGAACACGTACCTCAGTGTAATGACTCAATGCATCACTAGGGAAGGGCGAAAGAAAAGACATTTTGAGCAACAAAACTGTGTAGGTTCTGCTTTTAGAAGAGAACTAGCTCACTAACAGCTGCAGAAAGCAAAGATTTAATCAAACAACAGGCTTTTCCATTCATCCACGTGAGGAGAAAAATCCCCAAGCAGCACATGAACTTTTATGAACACATTCCTTCTTCCCGAGGCAATGCCTCTTTCTTGGTGTCTGCAACGGATACAGCGAGAAGCAAAAAGCACAGATGGAAGACTATTACTCTGAAGGGAGCTGTTTTGCTGAAAGAGCTGAGGAACAAATAAACACAGTGGGTCCCCCCGCTGAAGCTGTACGCTGCCTTTTGTACGCTCAGACCACACAAACCCATGGACTGCAGATTTTTAGCATATTTGGAAATAATTCTAATATCTCATACTCTTAAAACCATCACTGCAGCTCGTAAGCAGGTGTGCATTAAGGTGGGATCTTTGAGAAGCGGAGCCAATACTCACAGAGCTGAAGCAATATAAGCATAGAGTGAAAAAGTGAGATTTATGGTGCTCTATAGACTGGTAAACACAAGCTGCCTCAAACTGCAAAGACTGCAGACATTTATCAGTCTTGGTGCTCAGTCTCTGCTGCAACAGCAGCCTGGGAGAAGTCAAACACTTCTCCCTTCTGCCCGAAAAGACACCAAGAAGTCAGTTTGATTTACCGTGTAGAGTTCATTCAAGACCTTCATCAAGTCTTCCTGGAGCTGCAATCCCACTTCCTTGCTCTGCAACAAAACGGAGAAATGAAAGTTAATTGGGGAAGATGGTGAAAAGACAGAGGAAGCGAGCATGCTCCGCATCTACAAACAATTTAGGCTCAATTAACCATCGCTATTTACGCGAGCAAATCCATAACTGCTCAGCCCAGAGCCACGTATGGTCAAATTGCACAAACAGTGTTCACGAACTGAAATGTTATATATGCACAGTCAGAAGAGTCTTACAGTATGGGGACAAGGAAACTTCCAGAGAATGTGGGATTTTCAACATTACAAGCCTGGAAACACATAGATTTGCCCATTTTATTAGGATCAAACAAGACAATGAACCTAGGACGGCTTGGTACGGAAGCTGAAGAAGTGCAGGATAAGAAAGTCAACAGGAATTATCTTCCTTCACTGAACATCCCATCACAAAAGGGGAAATACTTCCATTCTGCTGATGTAAGGTACCTCCTTGGCAAAGCCAGACTCTGAGGCTGCGATGACAGCGGCCACCACCTCCTTCCCACTCCCATCTCTCCAGGCATTCCTGCTGCTCTTCCCTTTGACCATGCATCTCGCTCCCAGCCCTTGGTACTGCTCGCCAGCCCCTCCCATCCTTACGCCTCGTCCCTCGACCACACACACATCACGAGTTGCAGTGCCACCACATCCTAACAATTCCTGAGGGAAGGAGGTTGCTCAGATGGGGTCCAGCAAGGTTTTACAACTGATGGAGATGGATCCAGGAGAGAAACCTTCCTGCAGTGTCTGCCAGCTCTCACTTGACAAGCCCTGTGCACAGATTATTGAACCTATCTCCTGGATTCACTAAGGCAACAGTCACCTTTGGATACTTCAGGATACCGGAGTGGAAACGGCTTGCTGAAGAAGCAGAGTTTGTCCTGCCTGGAGGAGCAGGGAGATGCACTCCACAGCAGGTCTTCCTGCCTGTTGGTACTGAAGGAGATGCTTTGATCCAACTACAGTTTGTGCTGATTGTATTTGAAAGGCTATACAGAGTCTGCAGTCTATTTTTCAGCACAGTGTTAGTGACAATGTACTTTTTTAGTTTGGTATGATAAAGCCGCACAGAGTTTAAAAAAAAAAAAAAAAGTATACGCTTTCAGATACACAATCTCTCCTTTGAGTCTCCATGAGATTTACCAAAAATTTACCTTTTCTTCCACAAATACCACAACAGCCTGCTACACCCTCTAGCTTCCTCTGGCAAACATTCCTTCACTTATGTATTTCATCACCAGAGCTACAAAAAGAACCACCACATCAACATTTAAAAATAAAATTTCTCTTATGGGGCTTCACATGCATAAATTCCCATTTCCATTCAAATTTTAAATCAATATGGGATTTACTTCAACAGACAAACCAATCAGCCTTTTATTTTTAAATTTTAAACTACAAGGAGTACACTATAATCTAACCACACCAATACACATCGCTCTGTCCCGGAGGACACCCGCGTTAGCGAGCCGCCTAGCTAAACCTGACTATACGACTCATGAGCTTGTTTCCTTCACCAAAACAGAAGAATGAGGTGTAGTAGACAGGACTGGTTGTCAAAACCAGTCGACACCCAAACTAGCCTGCAGCCAAGTGTCAGATTTTTAAAATATATTTAGTTAGGTAAACTCCCTGCTAGGTAACAGCAGCCATCGCACGCAATTGGACTCGACCCCTGCATGGAGAGCTGGTGCTGGTGAACACTTGGTTTTAGCTCATACAGCAGCAAGAACAGATATGCTTCTGGTTTTCTAATAAACACACTGGAAGTCCAAAGACGTGCATCCATAATTACTGACGATGGCACCTCCGCATGCAAAGCTCTCTTTGAAGAGGCGTTTCTGCATGCAACAGAGCTTGTACGCAAAGGAGGGCAACGCGGCTTTCTTACCTAATGAGTTCAGCGGCACTATTAATCTTCACTTCATTACAGACAGGATTTCATGCCGAAACTGTCACTGTTCACTTTCTGAAGAGCTTCCATGAGAAAAGCTGAGAAATTCAGACACATCCAAAGGCGCGGTGAGCCTGCGCTGGCTGACGCACCTTGCAAAGCCAAGGTACCGCCATGGTGTAGCACCGCCGCGCACACAAATCTTAACAAATCCCCTTTTTCTACAGCAGGAGTATAAACGATCAGGGAAAATCTCCGTATTTGTAATACAATTGACATCTTTCAGCCTACAGCTACTGAAAGAGATTAAAGCCAATAAAGTTACAGTTAGACCCACACCAACATTTCCCTCCTTTGCCGTTGAAGACTCCAAGAATTGATGTTCCAATTGTCACCCTGTTCACCCAAACAGGCTGCTGAAAGGATTTTAACTTACTGCTTCAGCCTGTTCTGCAGTCACATTATTACGCCTCGTCATCTCCTTGACATTCCAGGAGAATCCATATCCATTCTGACAGGGAGCTGGTAATCAATCCCTGCCTTGTAGCAAGCAGCTGAGATTGCTGCATATTACAAAAACACCAGAGCTGTTGGGTTCAGTGCTATACAATGCACCCTTTATGATGGGAAAAAAAAAAAAAAAAAAAAAAAAAAAAAAAAAAAAAAAGAGCAGGGGAAGCGAGAGAGATCAATCACCAACTATTTATAAAGCCGAATGTTGGGCCAAACCCACAAGTTTGTCATTGCAGCATCCCCCATGAATGGGGAGAGGGAGCAGACAGACACTCCAGGACTTGTCACCTTCTCAAAACCAAACAGAAACCCAGCCGCACGCAACATCCAGAGGGACCGGAGGGACCCATCTCCACGTGACGCTCACTAACGACGTCCCAGTCACCAGCAGCTAACGACAGAAATCTCAGCAACGCAGTCTGAGCCCTGGCAGCACAATCGTTAATGTTTTCAAAGCCCTGTCTGTAATTTCATAGCTCTAATCGCTCTGAGGTGTGGGAAAGAGATAAAGCACACTGATTTCCACTTTTTCTGAGGTTTTCTTCATAAAAGACATCCAGGTGAGTAACTCGAGGAGCCACGGACGGGAGCAGAGGTCTTGTCTCTCTACACCAACATTTCTATTCACAAAAAAACCAGGCAGGCTTTAACACTCATAACCTAATAACTATGTTTTCTCTACATCTCCCCACTAATCAGAAAGTGCAAAGGCGTCTACTGCTACACGTAACAGGAATAACTTCGTTCAGCTTATAGATTTCACTCACTCATTACCTGCTAAGGCAGCGTTTGCCTGACTGAATCTTCATGTTCTGCATGGCAGAAGCGTATCGTATCTACTGGGTTCAGCAAATTTGACAGGTTCAAGATTACTTGTTCCTCCAAAGTTCAGGAAAAGAAAAAGATAAAGAGGTAATGCAGACAAACCCACACTTAAACCAGCATTTCTGCCCAAGAAGTCAAGATAGCATTAGGCCATGAGAGAAAAAAAAGAAACAACATACTGATAAACTAAAACGCAAAAAGAGAAAGATTATATAATTTAATTTTAAATTGCCCTTTTTGGAACAGTGTCCGGCTCAGCAGTGCTCAGTTTACTGTGTTTCTGAGACAATCCATGTTTTATTGCAGACTCCCTATGTATGCTGTGACCCCTTCAGACCAGCCTGGCATCGTGCTGTCGGCAGCACAACGGGCCGAACACGCAGAACCATCCAAGGTCAAGTCCTCTGCATGTTCGTACACTCCAGTCCCATGTTCCTAAACCTGCTCCCCGGGTGGCCAGACGGGCTACTGGAAAAACAGCCGTCCGACACAAAGGCTGACACCCAGGAACATCCTGCTTTTTCTGAGGAGTCTTTAATTTACAGAAAAAAAAAAAACTTGGTGACTCCCAATCTCCAAGAGAGTTTACAGAAACAAGATCTACAGTTTTTCCATCTCTGAAAGCAGAAAAAAACCTGAAGCTGCTGTTCATCACTGCAGTGAAGCGGTCACAAAGATTTTACGACTGCCTTTTCCTCAAGATTGGAGATGATTAATGAAAGTGACTGGTTGGGTCTGTTTTAAATGCCCTGAGCGCTGAACTTTTCACGGAGAAGGAGCTTTTCAGCAGCACGCTTCACTGTGCCGGTTAAACTGCCTGGACCGGACCAATCATCTGCCCCTCACCCAGCTCTTTTCAGCCCATTTCCTCATTTCTTGCATAAAATTGCTCATTCGCTGCACAAACTGCTGAAGCATCAATTATGCGCAATAGATTAAAATGAATATTTTAATGCATATTCAGGTTGAAGAAGAAAAGAAGCGTAAGTGCCAAAGTGTCAAAACACAAACCTCTTTGTGCTTCCAAATGAGCTCTCAAGAAAGAAACCGCCGGATTGCTGGACTGGAAAAAACTTACATTAAGATGAAGGTAAGATAGATCATAGGTGTCATGAAAACAAGAGCCATGCAATGAATATTGTTAATTTGACGCTGTCTCCAGTTCTGATTCCAGAAAAAAAAAAAAAAAAGAAGAAAATGCCTCAGACATTAGTGAAAGCACTGCTGCTCGAGTGCTGCCCAGGGTGGTGGACCTGGTGCACGGAGAACTGCTCTGAGGGCCTGTGGAGCTCAAAGCGCGTCCAGATTAAAGGCTGCTGATCTTCACCACTGCCGTACGGGCACAGGAGATTTCAAGATCATGCTAGAATGCAGTGTGGAATTACGAATAAAATGCCTGCCAAGGAAAAACAAACAACAGTCTCTGCAGCTGCAAACATCTCCAGGTATCATTTTCTATTTCCATATCAAATTCTATATTATGCTTTTCAAAGGCAGACAGAGTTTATAAGGATTAATTTAGTAAACCATCTTCCAGGAAAAAGCAATAAATAAAAGCAAATCTGATAAACTTCATTATTATCTATTCCTGGCTGTACCTGCAGCTAGAGTCCATCTGTATGTTCCTTAAAAAGCCTGAGGAAGGGCTTGGGCAACCAAATTTTATTTCATCGGCTCCAGTAATAAACTGTGTGTGCATGTGGAGAGGGGGTGTCCCCACAAACCTTGTCTCCTCCTTATCCCATCAAGACTCAGCACTTGTCCTCTTGATCTGGGAGATCATCTAGTCTGATGTGCATCACTAATGGACGATGGCATGGCATGGGAGCCCACCACGCGCCCGAGGCTGGGCAAGGGGGAGAGCGGGGCGCCCGCATGGCCTCACCTGCATCCCTGCAAAGGTAGGTGCTGATCAGCGATACCTTTTCCCTGCAAATCAGGAAAATTATCAACAGCACCCAAGAGAACAAGAACATTATTTCAGCAAGGTGACAACAGTAACTTGCCCAGGAGTGCTAACTTCCAACCTCACTATTTTTTTGCTTCAACTTTGCTTCAGCCCAAGCCAAGCAAGCAAAAGAAGCCGCCCTACACGTGTGTGCGTGCACATGCATACCCACACACATGCACACACACTCCTTTGTTACACCAGGGTGTAAATGCACCATGTGCGGAGCCGTAGGTTGCTGCCGCCCCTCGCTGGGACACAAATTCCCAGCACGCCGTGCCAGCTTCTCAACGGCCTCTTTGTTCCAGCCCTCCTCCCTCCACCTCCCCTCTAATTTAATCAAGATGTTTTTGGGATCTACTGCAGCGCTCGCTTGGCTGTTCCGCATTCCACCAAACATTAACGACCTCAGCTTCAAAATATTCCGGGGGGATAATAAATACGAGAGCTGAGGAATGCTGTCAACATTTCATGCCCCACATCTCAAGCCTCAGCAACGCAGTTCCAAATCTGATAGAGAGATGGTACGGCTTCAAAACAAACACACCGTGAAGTTCACGAGATGCTCTCTGCATAAACCCAGCAAGGGCAAGGAAGCGCTCGGAAACCACCGGTGGGGGAAGGCGTAACGCGCTGAGATCAGAGATTTTATCTCATACGCCGCCTGAAGTTATGTCAGCCAGCAACGGGGCTGCATCTGGAACCCAAAGCTGCTGATTCTGGAAAATCACTCCCTTACAAGACCATTTCTGTTATCTTTTTAAAAGGGATAATTAAATATAGATAGGGAGAAAACAAATATTAAACACTCTAATGTTTTTAAAAACAACAGCAGGAGCTGGGAGGCAAATGGATTGAGTTCTTGCTGAGACCAGTGAGGAAACCTGCAAAAGTCCAAGACTTTTTATTCTTGTCTAAATTAAGATTACAATATGGGGTATTTATTATGCACTAGTTAACATCTACCTATGAAGTTTGTTAAAGAGAAGGCTTGCCAGGGAAAATTTTCCAAGATCACATATGCAGCACTTAAATAGAATTTTCTAATTAAAGCTTTGAATTCTTTATAGGTAGATTCTTGATAATGACAAAACCAAAACCACCGAACAACAGGCCCAGCTTTAATTCATTTGCAGGCAGTAACGAATATGATTTATCACCTTCATGTTCTCCTCTAAACAATCAACCAGCTTCACTGTCTAGAAGTGCCCCACCATCACCACCAGTCCAACCCATTTGTTACAGACGTACCCCATATTTTACATGGACGTGTTCCCAATGAAGCCTGGAACCCACCTGAAATCTGTGCAAGTTTACGCAAGTTTCTCCTACAACTTTCATGGTGAAAGTGCTCAGCCATTATAACATAGCCCTACAGAACAGGAAACCTGTAAAGACTTCTTCTAAAGCTTCAAACTCTGCAGAATTTAAAGAAAACCAGGAAAACAAAACCTATGTCACAGAATATATATGCATATTTTGGGTGACAGATCATCAGTTTCCAGTTTAATGACTCCATTATACATCGGTCAGTCATATTTGAATTACAGTTGTGTTATCCAGTTTTCTCCATCATTTCACTAGTGATTTGTTTCACCACTATGTCAGTAATAAGGAATTTTCCTTCTTACAGCGGAATACTGTGCTCTGAAAAGCCATTCCTACATGAAACCACGTCACACTGCTGCCTCCTGAACCCTGGGCTGAAAGAGTTTCTTCCAAACAACCCCCACTCCCTCTTTCTCCTTTTTTTTGCAGAATTCTGCCCTGATGCTATTGAATCTTCGGCTTCAGGCACTCAGTCCCAACAAACCAAGCAATTTTACGGCTGAGAGCGTTCATTCTTGTGAAGCCAGCTACATTTGCCCACACTGAATGAGCCACACGTGAAACAGGCTTCAGAAGGCAGCAAGACCCACCAGCACGTGGTGGAGTTCTGTAGAACATGGGCAGTCATGTTCTGTAATTCTGCTCAGTTTTAATGCTGTGCACGACAGCTTTGTGCTACCGACTTTCCCCGATGCCCTTTTTCAAACTGCTGTGATGTATCTCTAGGAAAAACCAAGCGGAGGGATCACAGTGGGATGAATGACCTGGAGCGCGGCGGTGCTCTTACCTGGTTCCTCGCTGACCTGGATTCACAGGGCAGCAAATTAAAGACGAGCATGTCTACTTTCACACATTTAAAAGGGCCAAATGCAGCGTATTCATTGCCCAATCTATACATTCAGCCTGTAACGTATGCAGTAAAATTCCTCCAGCTGTGCCCTTCGGTACTCAGCACATCACCCTGGGCAACAGGCTCTGAGCGCATCACTGTACCCGACCGGGTACAAAGCGTCAGCGGTGGAACAGAAACCATCCAGTCCAGTTACAGGTGGGGGGAATCAAATCCCTAACGCAGAAGCAGATTTATGCACTGCTAACTCAGACAGGAGCAGCACACAAATTATATCCCTCCCTCCCTTCCCTCATTCCGCTTGTTCTAAAAATAAGCTGGTAGCAAAACCAGGAGATTCAGCTTGCCCTATGAGAAATCAGAAAGTATCATTGCACAACAGGCCTCTGTGCCATTTCACTTTTGGGAAAACACTAAGAACTCAATGTTATTATTTCCTAAGGCACCTAAGGCAGAGGAAGATGCAGTGGGTACGGACGCGAGCGTGAGAGCAGGGATACAGCGCACACACCAACTCTGCACCTCAGTGACAGTTTTACTTACGGCATTTGTATACTTACGTGTTTACACTGCTATGGAGAAATATTTTACAAACCTCCAGCCTTTTGGCCATTGCATTTCCTTCACGTGCACGGCTTCTCCATGGGTGGTGTGTTGTAAGATTTGTCATATACCAATGCAGCAACGAGACACACTGCAGCTGTAAAGTAGGTCATCTTAAGCGCGGAC
Organism: Ardeotis arabs; assembly: GCA_011801015.1. Classification (NCBI taxonomy): domain Eukaryota; kingdom Metazoa; phylum Chordata; class Aves; order Otidiformes; family Otididae; genus Ardeotis; species Ardeotis arabs. The sequence continues at coordinate 25,778 of JAAGAY010131894.1, forward strand.
CCCTTAAGAGAATTAATAATTCTTCTTCCTCTATTACTGCAAGGCTTTTTACCAACTCGTTGTGGATTTTTCATTTCACATCAAACACTGAGCAGCATACTAGTAGATAAACTGGTTTTTTCCACAATCAAAGGTATTCAGCAGGAAGCGAATTTCAAATCCTCAGTTTTGTTTTCTTCATTCCTTCATATATATTCCCAAAAATATAACCGGATTTGATACAACAGCGTAAGGAATGCCATGCTCTCAAAGCAAGATTTGTAGGGCAACCCCCCGTCCCTGTCCCCACTGCTCCACACCGAGGACACATCCACCTGAACAAGCCAGGACACAGACAGGACAGGGTCACTGCTCCGAGCATCTCCAGGAGCCTCCCGGTTCACACTGCTGCAGGGAGCCCCCAGTTAAAAACAGAGCAGAAGATGTAGATGTCAAACACAGCAGGACCCACGCCGCATGAACGGTGCGGGTAACAGCACGGCAGCAGATGCTGAGAAGGTACCTGGCTCCGTTCAGAGACACAGCTCTGGAAACCACCCGATAAACGGCCGCTGCCAGCCCTGAGGCCCCTCTACACAGGAACTTACACATATGTAGAATAAATCTGCCTTTCTGCCTATTAACACTTTCCAATTACGTCACAATTTTGTTATGTAAAAATCTGTCAAGTCGAAAAAAAAAAAATTTTGTTCAGAAACTACTCAAAGCGACAAACTTCCACAGTCCATTCTTTTAAAAATATTTTTTCTGTTCTATTAAATTTGAACAAGAGCTATTGGTCTGCTTCAAGGAAAACCTCAAAGAGACAAAGAGTGATTAAAGATACAAAATTAAAGAGATTGCTTCTCAAAAGGCTACACATGTATACATAATACCAAGGGATCTCACTAAAAAGACACGTCCGTAGGCAAGAAAACCCGATACCCGTGCCAGAAACAGAAAGGTTGCACCTTGCAGAGAAATCAAGGGCCACATTAAAACGACAGGATGACGGGGATGGTAGAGCGGAAAGAGAGAAAAGGGGAGATCAAAAGGGGAATCAGCTCAAACGGAAGACTTTTGAATATACCTATAAAAATATATAAATATAAGAGCCACGCTGAAGAAGGATAAGCAGGAAGATATCAAAGGAGCACTCTCTACAGAAGTAGATGGAGGAACGTGTGTGAGATCAGGCACCAACATCAAAGCAGGAAAGGGAGAGGTGGAGGGAGAGGTGCCCAGCAACGCCGGGTGGCACACAGGCTTTAAACTTCAACCTTGTACGAAACCCAGGGCTAAATCATTAACTGCTGGACAAATAAGAAAATATTACCTCCTTCCCAAGGCGTAACAATTTGTTATTAGGACAATTCCACCAGTTCCACCCCCAGTTTGATTTGCTCGAGAGACCATTTATTTCTTTCACCATTTATCTTCCTTTTCTTTTGCAGCAGCATGTTATTGCAGACACCGCTCCTGGGGCCGGCGGTGCCGCCGACGCCAAACGCCAGATCCCCACCAACGCCAACGGGATGCCTCTGCGAGACGGCTACAGCAGCGAGCCCCTTACTAACTTCATCCTCTACCGAAATGTAAAGCGTTTCCTCGGGAGAAACCAAACCGAAGTGCATGGAAAGAAGGTTCAAAGGCAACTTTGGGTTGGAAGTTTTCAGTAAGATATACAACCACGTTTGGGGAAACAGCCCAGCGCTCACACACGTAAAGGTTTTGCAGGGAGAGCGAAGGGAAGTAAACAAATCCCAGTGGCAGGAAGAAACAGGACTGACACACACCGTACGTCCAGCACCACTTCAGTGCCGGCTTTGGCAGCAAACACAGCTTCTCTTATCAGCACAGATACCTTTGAAGTGGCTGGCAGGCTTCCATCTAACACTCAAACAAATAAGACCCTCCACATCGTAACACCGCCCTGGAGAGGGATCTCTTCATCCTAAGCGACGAACAGAAAAACTGCACGAGACACAGCCACAGACGATGCGGGCTTCCCGTAGCGCTGCGAATCCAAACACTACGAACGCAGACCCTCTGAGAACCTGCGTGGAAGGCAGGCACCACCGCTGGAAGTTCCAAAGTTCACTGGTTCCAAGGCAGGCCGGTCCAAGCTCGACCATCGGCACTGCTGTGCCCTTCCTAGAACTGCTCCGAGGGGTCCGAGAGCGATCACACGAGGGTCTGCCTCAGCCTCAGGACTCCCCAGCACGGCTGCTGCAGAGACAAACCCCCCATCGCCACCACGACTGACGACATTCTGGGCAGAGAGACCCCCATTCGCCCACCCTGGGCTCCACGCTGCTCCGGCTGTGACACAGCCAGCTCCCGCCCTGCTTCCCCTGAGGATGTGCTTCCTTCCCCGCGCAGACCTTATCACACCCGCCCAGGCCCTTCGCAGCCTTCAGGCTGCCTTACAGCCGCGCGCTGTACTTAGATCTCTCTCTTCAGACAGCTCAACATACAGCAGCTCAAGAGTTCAGCAACAAAAGAGATCTTAAGTGCATCCTTCTTACTCCGTCTGTCCTTCCTATCTCACCTGCTCCATCGCAGCATGACACAAAGCAGCGATTCGAGAAAGCCCTAAATTATAAATGGCCCAAGAGAAGGATCTCATGCCTCGGGATTTTATTTGAACTGCCCTCAGCAAACGAGGATCTCTGCATTGCTACCCTCTCCATAGTGCACAGCATCATTTACACCCCGCTGAGTAGCTCCTAAATGTACGTTACTGGGGCACCTGCAATCAGCCAGAGACACACATCACTTTTTTCAGAAGGTATTTTCCAAACAGAAGCATAAAAAATAACGTTCCTCAGACTTTCAAATAACAGTGTCCTTGTTTTTAACAAGTTCTTGTGCTAAGCCAAGCCTGACAGCCCTGACAGCACCACAGGCTGCACGTCATTCACCTGCAGTGCAGTTTAGCTTGGTGGCCCACACGCGTTAGACCAGACAGGAGATCAGCAGCATCAGTGAGGAGCTGGAACGACCGCACGGCACAGGAGCGGCAGGAAACTCAGGTCTCAGAAGTAACACAGCCAGTTATTTCACTGACATAGCCTGGCTAATCAGATCTGTGGAGAAGCTACAGAAATTCGTTGAGACGAAGCTCTGCACTAACTCAGCTATGCCATTCAGAGCTCGTTCACATTTGGTTTTTGACTGGGACCTCAGAATTTGCCTTCCACAGCTTCACGGAAAGTTTTGCAGCGTGGTACTGTAGCGTTATTTTCCATGTAGCTCCTGTATAAACTACATCTGTTTCCAGACTGCTAAAAAGTGCTCAGTTTTCTCAGCTATCACATACTATGGTAGCTCTTCTCCATTAAAAAAAACAGGAAAGGAGGTCTCAAAAGTATAAAAAAAGGATGGGAGAAGCTAAGGGGAGAGGGAGGAGAACATTCTTTTAGATTTTCTCATCCATATCACTAATTTCTCTTTGGGCTAGCATGGTTTTAACTTCCGGCTAGGGGTACAAAAATATATGCCACTCCTAAGTATCTCGAGGAGTCACCTAATGATTCCCCTTCAGTACCTACAGATACAATCAGACAGGCATCCTGGCCGTGCCAGCCGCTTGCTCAGCAACCCTGCGTAAGTGACTTCACCCACTCGTCCCTGTTTTTATCCAGGACAAGGTACTGTTTGTCTGCTCATGGTTCAGAGATACTCTGAAGATTGTTTGTAGTGCTCTTGGGACACATTGAGTGCTACAAGCATGCTACGTAGGGGTTCTATAAACGGAGAGTATTTTTTTTAAATCCACGGAATACAAAGCTGACTTGCAGTATTTTAACCACACCACATCTTGTGTTCTAGCCTACAGTAGCTTTTGTACCAACTCATGCTGCTTCTTGCAGCTCAGGGAAGGAAGAGATTTTATGAAGAAATACAAGTAGCGGCAGATCCAAGCTGAGCCAAATTTCTCTATTTATCAGCTACCTCACTCAACTATGTGAAACTCTAGATAAGGCTGAAAACTAAGACGCTAATTTCCAGCCAGACTAGGACAGTATCAATTCCCATGTACTTCTCTGCCGAGGCATTTTCTCAGCCACCTTCCTCAAGCACAGCCCTTGTTGAATTTCAGCGGGGAGATTACTTATCCTTCGGAAGGATTAGAGGAATTGAAGACTAACTGCCATTCAATAATCCCGTGTAAGTATCTAATCAACCGTAATGTAATTACCAGAAAGTTTTAAAAGGTCAAAAAGGCCTTAGCGTGATGTTACTTGAAAAAGAGAAGGCTCCTCCTCTGCTTGGGCAACGTCTCAAAAAAAGAAGAGAAATAGAATGTAACACACGAATAGACTTTTCATACTCCATTGCTATCCATTAAAACTCCGGAAATACGCAGAGGACAAGGAACACAACAGCACACTTGCACATATTTTCATTCTCCTGTAGGAATCGGTTGCTAAGGCACAAACACCTGCTGTAAAAGAGCAAACGCGTCCTGCTCTCCAGGTAACACACAAGATGACACCGCTCCTTCAAGTGCATCTTGACATGAAATATCACTCACTACACTGAGCACTGTTCGTTTTCCAGCAGTCTGAACAGACTGCATTATATAGACTCTTTATCAGTTAAAGCAATATAGAAATGTTAAGAAATATCTAAAGACTCTTTCCTCAAGACATTTCAAGAGGCTGTCAAGACCAGAGTGAAAAGCCAAGGCCTCCAATTACTGCTGACTGCACCTGAACAGATTTTAAAGTCACACGCTACTCACATGACCCTTTTTTAATTAATAACTGACACCACTGAAGGGAAAAAGAGGGGTTTTTTAAACCAAAAGTGTGGATAAAACACTTCTTCCATTTCTCTCTCAGAGGCACGGTGCTTTAGGATGAGTCTCCACAAAAGCATTCTTCAGAAGGCTCAAGTCCTTCTGCAACCCCCTTCTCCAGGCCTTGCAACAGCAGAGAGAACTCCCCAAGATCATGACATACTGCAAGGGGGTGGGGGGGGGGAAGAGAAATTGCTTTCAAATTGCAATGTCTTTAACATGTTAACTAGCAGATGTTACAGCGATCGACAAGTCTCTGAAGAGACTCGGCATTACCATTTAATAGCAGTTTCAAAGCTTCCGTATCATGTTTCTTCAACTGGAAGAACAGATTCTTAATAGAAAATACCTCCCACAACATCCCACCTTTTTTTCCAGGTGGGAATCAAGGGCAGAGAAAAGGGACAATGGTAACAAAAGAGAGCTCAGCTGCATTTTCTCCTTTTTCCAGAAAAGGACAATACATCCTTTTACTATCTATCATGGCAGGAATTCTCCTTAATTTTTCCTTTTAACAGTAGTTTCTTCTCCAGTGCAGATATAAATTTGTCTCTAAAGAGTCGTTATTGATTATATTCAGAGTTGAAGACCTGGAGGGTTCTGCTTATTTAATAAAAGTTTCAATATGCATACAAAACTGTGAGCAGGTTAAGAGGGAAAAACATGGCCTGAATTTAAACGAACAGATCTCACCTGACCGCTTTGGGAAAATCCTAAAATACATGGAGAAAATTACTGGGGAAATCAAAGGTAAGTCAAGCACGGTTATCCACAAAGAGGAAAAAAAGCCCCATGTCTTAGGCACAGTCAACAATAAATTGATCCACCAGAAGTAACAGCTAAAACCTTGTGTTTCAGAAGGGTCAAACAAAAATAAATGCGTTGTAGCACTCAGTTACCTTCTTGAAGAGGCGCCCCGAATCTTCGCTGACCTGGACAAAGCGCGGGATGATGTTGTTGAGATAGATGTCACTCAGGGTGGTGTGATCCCTGCTCTCCCGCTTCACTTGATTTAGCAGGAGATTCCAGCAATTGACTGGCGATAGCACGTTCTGATCCTTCCTATAAAGGACAGAAAATAGAAACAAGAATTGGATAGGACTTCACTTGAAGTGGACAAAACGAGCTACACGATGTACAGATTTGCTGAGGAAGAGGAGAGCAGAGGAAGGCTATTGCACATACAGAAATATGCCCTCAGTTACACGTGCGTACATTCACACGGCCATGGGCTTTTGCCCCCCAACAAAGTGGGGGGCAAAATGCAAGCTACACTATGCCAAATGTAGGCTCTAATTTTTTCTTTTGAATCCAAGACTTTGTGCATAAATTACAGTGCCTGAAGAAAAGCGATGGCTCCAGTGTCTGACAATAGTCTCCCAGCGCTGTCTCAGCCATTTGTGCCTTAACCACAATAAAAAGATTTCAAGCACCCAGTTCGCTAAATAGCATCTGCATAGGAAACAAAATGTTATGTTTCATGTACAAAAGCAATTATGTACAAGCATCTATATCTGTCCTGAGCAAGAGAGAAAGCAGCATTCACACAACAAGATTTATTTTCTCATCTTTGAACTTTCTCCACATTATTACGGCTGATTCACTCTGCGCCCTGCAAATAAGCAATACAGAGGGCAGAAGGGGAGATGAGAGGAACCTCAGTCTATTTGGATCAACATTTCATCTTCTGAAAGGAGTAAGTCGTTTCTCAAGGCACCGTTTCATACCAGACGAAAGCAAGGACGTTAGCAGTGGTTTTGCATGGTCACAGCAGCCCCGCAGCAGTTTGGAACTGGCAGATCGAGGTGCAGCCTTAACTCCATCACCTACTTCTCTCCAGATCTGCTTATCATTTGTTTACAGTACAACAATATTTATTTAGAAAAGAGTAAGTCAGATCTCTGGTGGAATGCCAAAGCTCCTCTTGATTATTGTACGCAATTGTATCAGATTTCGTTCCTCTTAAAAGAAATGCAATTTAATTTCCATCTATAAAGGGAATATTCTGCACTTAAAAGGACAGCAATCCCTGCTGCAAAAAATGTCTGATATTGTGAAAATGTTAAAATTAAGCCATGGCATGCTTTCATTACCCTTCTCATGACATCAATGGTTGGATTTATAGTGCAATAAGGATAATTTTAGATAAAGAAGAATAGTTTCAGAACAGCCGATCTTAATGCTTTGTTTCTTTTCCTTAAAAAAATGAGAGGCTCAGGAAACGACTGCAGCTTGTGATCTGGACGCTTCAAGGCTTGGAGCACCTGTGTGTGTGTGTGTACAGTGGGGAGGGGGTATAAAAAGGATTCTGGGCTTAAAAAAAATAGAAAATAAAACATGAGAAGGCATAGATTTTATTTAGAGACAGTATTTTCCTTCGTACTGTAGTGTCCTATATTGCAGATTCTGCTGACGCGCAAAACCAGATGGAATGATCAAAATGCAGAACGATACCAGGTTGAAACTGCCAGATGTTAAGCTATACAAATCAAATAGTTGCCCCCTAATCTGCAATCAGTGTTTGCACCATATCGTTTGTTTTGTTAATATGCCAGAGAGCTAATTAGTAACTGTGAGAGCCAGCTAATAGAAGTGTGACTCCACAGGGCCTGACCAGGCCGCAGCCAGCCCTTGGAGGGCACACGCACAGACGGGAGCCGTGCGCTCCGACTCCCGCTGAAACCAAGATAAAAGCTCCCACTTGAGAAGGGTATATACATATTAAAGGTTTTTTTTTATTTAGGTGAGACAAGAAACAACGCTCAGCTTTCTTTCACTAAGAGGGCAGGAGGAGGAGATGCGTCTCCAGAACGAGCAGCAGCGCAGGGCCGGCGGCGTACGCACTGTCTGGAGAGCCACCATCTCCACCGCAGAGAAACTGTGGTCCGGGTGGAAGACAGGAAGCATGTGGATGGTTGTATATGGAGGATAGTACTAAAAGATGTGAAAAGTCACTTGGTTTGCTCCGTTACACCAGTGAAATAAAAGTACTTTACACAATGACTTTGTATTTGCCCTCTACAGCTGGAAGAGCTACAGAAGTGAAAATTTATCAACTATCACGGGAAGTTGGGGAATGAAACCTAGGAACAAAGAGATCAGGCTCTCCACCAGCTGATCTTGTTCTAGCTGTTCAAAATCCTGCCTCAAAACCCTTAACAGCCTCTTACAGCTTCATCACTTTGCCACTTCACTCTTCTCCTCAGACCAGTGCAGCTGCAGATCTCCCCTAAGCAGCCAGAAGCCGTCCAGCTGTGTGCAGCCTTCTAACTTGCCTTCTCAGGCTTTCTACCCCAAAAACCAGCTGGTTAGATCCTTAATATCTCCCATTGCATTCTCTATCTCGTTATGAATTTTTGCTGTCTCCTCCACTAAGAGCACCTGGCTGTTTGTAGATGCCCCCACTGAGGTATCACTCCAACCCCACCTTGACCAGCTTGGAACAGCTGTGAGCGACACGGACCAAGGGTTATGACTGCAGACAAGAGAGCAGCACGGTGCGAGCGCCTTGCTTTCCAAAGAAAACTGAAGCACCAAATGGGAATCAGAAGAGACGTAATAGTTAACTGGACAATTCCCAGCTGTCCAGGCTGCCCTACCACAACACCCCAAGCTATTCTAAGGCAGCACATAGCACGAATACCAAGAGCCCGTGAAAAGCATGGTGAGGAAAATCGCTGGTGTCTAATGGCGCCAGATGGGTTGTTGACACACGCCGTGTGGTTAGACATGAAAGGCCATCCTGCAGGAAAAAATAATCACAACCCCACATGCTTCCAATCTGCAACCGAGATTGTCACCTTTGGGTCTGCGCCGCAAGTGCCGCACCCCGAGCTCAGCCTCACGCAACCGCAGCTCTGCGCGCTTCAAGATTTTTCATTTAAATTCCTTTAATTTCTCGGTGCCCGCTGGTTTCGCTAACCCCTTCAGTACCTTGTTAAGACGGACTCTCTTGCCTCTGTACAGGTTCAGAGTTTTCACAGCAAGGTTTCTACAGGAAGTGAGACAAAAACTCTCCATTATATGCTAGTGACAACTTTCCTAGCGCTGGCAAAAAGCGGATAAAGGTAGGCTTTAAGACAGAAATTAAACAGAAAAGGAAAGAGGCAGTTACTTGCTTCAAACCTTCCAAGTAGCCTTTACAACTACACACACATTAACTGTTAAAGCACCACCATAAATGCAGCATTTTCTGGGGTGGAACACGGCAACAGTTTTCACAACATTGAGCAGAAGTTATACAACTGTTTACGACAGACCCTTTTCTATCATAACCACAAGCAGATGGCAGAGAAGCAAATCGCTGTTTTCATTAACCATTTCAATTCTCAAAGGAGCTGGCAAATATACCCTGCTCCCAGTTTGATGTCACCACAGAGGAGGGATGAAGCAGGGAAGAAAAACACACAACAGGGACCGCTGGGTTTAATCGAGAGCGAGCTCGATTTCCACAGATTCTGCAGAATGACTGAAGTCAGTCTTGGCCCTTAAGTAGCAAAATTGGGGAGACGAACCCAAAACTTCAGGATCTGAACTTTCCCAAAGTGCTGGCGATTCCACATCCCCAACCGTTTGCCTCAAACTTCCCCTGCAGGAGAGAAGGAGGAGGAAGATGCCGAGATCCAGGTTTATTTCAAGCACTATTTATACTTGTTTAAAGATCGTGTGATGATAGTGAATCTGGAGAGTTTATTTAGGTTAGCCTAAATTACAGCAGATCACAGCAATCGGGGGTGTTTGGGAGCAGGAAGAGGAAGTTGTGCACAGATTTTTAAGGAACCACAAAGTATGAAGCTCTGCGGTTTCTGGGGTGTTATCTTGATCAGGTCCTGTGCAACTCCCACTTCAAAGGTTTCAGTCTGTCTCAAAAGATCAGATGGGAAGATTGAGTCCCGAGTATCTGAAACATCTTAATTAAATTACTCATTCATACCAGGAACTCGCAGGCAATCCAAGACTTACCTGCTTTAATACAAGCAGAAGAGAGCGACAAAGGCCAGCAACGCTTAGTTGGGCATCGCAAGGTAACCCCGTTCAGAGCAACAGCAGAAAGATCTTAAATAACAACCTCTTCCCCCGCACTAGATGAAAACCAAAACAAAAACAAACCACACCCACAAACCAGGAATAGGAATATTTGGTTTCCATAAGGAGCACAAGACGAAGGAATGAGTCAGATGAGAATGAAAAATATTACTAAAATGAAAGAGAGAAACATTTAAATTAATGTAGGCTCGCCACATCATCCGTGTGAACAGAAACCTTCTCCAACCATCTTTCCTTCGCACTGAGGTTTTTAAAGCAAGTCTCCTGGTGCTACATACAAACACTGAAGTTTCCTGATGCACCTCCTTGCACCTCCAAAATATTTGAGATCTGTTTCTTAGAGGTGTGCAACAGACATTTCCAGACCCAGCACATCCCAAAATAGCAATGAAGATCCTGGGAACTGAAAAATTGATTTACGTCCCACTCTGCGCCGTAACCTGCAGGCACGTTCCCATCCCAGTGACCCGCGGGCCAGGCCTCAGCTCGGAAGGGCGCACGCTCTGCAGCACTGACCTCACCTAAACTACCTGCTGAAATGAGATATGAGGTGAAGGGAGAGAGGAAAAAGTCATTTTTCATGTGCAATTGCCAAGTCCACCCTCAAACCATCAGAGCTAGAGCTAGACCCAGTGTCAGAGCAGAGCTGTCACTGTTGCTATATATTCTTTTCCAAATCTGTCTGAATTTTCTCCTCTGCAGTGTGCTCCGCAAGAGTAGCTACAATCATACTAACCAGCGCAGTGCGATACTGGGATCGCTGATACGGTGAAAAACACCGCAAAGATGCTCCCTGGGGTTTCACATCAATTTTCACTGGTGATGTATCCATAGCTCTCCAGGTTCAATGAGGTCACTGAACAAATGAATGCTTCATGCTTAGAAAAGTCCTCCAAACATCGCTATTTGAAAGACTCAGGAAAAAAGTGCTCAGGACTCAGCTCCACCAAAAAGAATCACAGGTCAAAATAGCCTATGACAATATTTCTCAATAATAGTAATAATGATGTAACTGAAGTCCACGTGACCCAAACGCTTTTGTCGATACCTCCCTCACAGTCTGTATCACCTCTTCTTTAAAGGAAACATTTCACTTCTAAGGAAACTGAAGTTGAACATCTCTGCAAGCTGCTCATTCAAATTAATGTTCGATTTCCCCCTAAAAGCCTTCCTGACACAGCTCAGTGTTAACGGCAAATTTTGAGAATTACAAGCACGGACATACATGCTGCTCCCTGCCCTTCTCTTCCAAAAGATTCCAGTTATGAACATCTGTTGTTTACAAGTGCTCAGCCTGAAGGTTGCCAGACTTATTCTGCATCTTCCACTTCAAGGCAAAGGCTGCCAGAAAGCCATCTGAATTTCATGCTGGGATATCCTGGACATCCAGCTCTCCAGCTGACAATTGCTACTCGGTATCCTGCTTCCAAAGATTATTCTGATTTAAAACATGGCCTTAAAATAGCACTGTCCTTCACTTTTTTTTTTTTCCTTTTTTCTTTTCCTTTTTTTTTTTTTCTTCTCCAATTTCTCCCTTGAAAGGAATCACTCAAGGTTTGCTATGGTTTTTATACTGTTAACTGATTATTTGAATAGGCAAATGCCTTTAGAACAAAATCACATGAAACAGGAGAACTGAAGTCTGGAGTCAGAGGTCTCAGGGTTTCACGGCAGTGGGAGAGAGCCTTCCTCTGAGGGTGGAAGTCAGACAGACCCCCACCCAGCACTGCTGCCTGCAGGGACCCCCGGCACCCCACGGGCAAGGCGGACACCTGCGGAGAGGGATGCTCTGATTTAACTGCTACACAAGAGACCTTTAGTTAGAGAGATCTTTAAGGAGCAGTGACTATACCAACCTTGTCACCAACAAACTCTTGTAACCAGGGGTAATAAGACTTGGGGTGTGAAATACATTTTTTTTTTTTTTTCCTCCAGGCCTTACATTGTGTGCAAAGATATTTACCGATGGGTACTGAGGAAGCCTTACCAAATACATACATCTTATATGACTATTCTCTTTAACAGTCTGATCTAATTGAAAAAACATTTTTTAAAGAGAATAGGCAAAGTGAGGTCCAACAGCCACGGCAGAGTAGTTAAAAGCAAGTGAAACCTGGGATATATCCAACTGTCATCAACTCGTATGTCACCTTGGCTAAACCAATCTGTTCCCCTTCTTCAGAGATATAAAATGAGAATAACACACACCTACCTCTGTAAATCATTTTAAGATGCTTCAGCGAAGCTAGATTCACACTGCGCAATGTGCAAGCACCCTTTAAGCCCATCACCAGCTATATGCAGTTTGCTGTCAAGTCCCAACCACCTACATTTCAAAACCCGTGTGGAAAACGTAGCCGCTTGGGATGTGGCCACATCTAAGCAAAATAAACCCCATGCAATGTGCTTGTTCAAAACCCAGCAGAAGCCTGCATTTCACATTGCTCTTTCCTTTAAGCGTGCGCTTTTACCAGCTTGGAGACGGATGGTGGAGGAAGCCACACAACCCAATTCCAGGGGTCAGGCTGAAGCCTCCTGCCCTTGACAGCACCCCCTTAAATGAACACGTTTGGAGCAACTTGGCAATTACATAATAGCTACTGAGTATGAAAGGACACGCAAATTACAGGGTTACTGCCTGACAGATTTCCTCCTTGACAGCGTGTTAGGAGATCTAAAACCGGCAAGTGACATGGTAAGCACTCACCGAATGATACGGTACCTTCCGACATAATTATCACGTTTCTGGAGAAACATGCTATTACTGTGTATTTATAGGGTCACAGCCAGGCAATTACAGAGTAGCCACCCGCCTGCGCACGTCTCGAAGTCATGTAATACCAGGCTCCTCAGGAGGAGAGATCTGATGGTTGGCTTTGATCAAATGGTCTTCTGGGGGCTTCCAAACGAGATTACAGCTTCCGCATCTACAGAAGAGATACCAGCCAAGTCACTCTTTGCTATTCAGTGTTGGGGATAGGTAATTATAACTGGAATTGCTTCCGATCCCTGTGGTATTCTGCCACATTTCTGAATGTTACAGCCAGTAGACAAACGGCCAAACGAGTAATAGATGGAGCTGCCCAGGACAGACGGCTTTACAACCCCGCACCCCTGCTGCGACAAATGCCGCCCGCAGACCCAGCAGCCTTACACTTAGGAGTTGTTTTTTCCCCTTATTCCAACTCTTGACCAAATTAACAACTGGTACATCTGGAACTCAAACCTTGCACGGTAACATATTCCAAGAGCAAGATGCTTTTCTGCCAGGAGCTATCTGCTGCTAACGTAAGTGAAATCAGGAGCCTGAGCAGTGTCAGCCCTCTCTGCGAGGAGAAGTGAAACCAAGCCTCCGTAATAGGTTTCAGACTATTTCAGGCAATGCCCTGGCCTTGACCAGGAAAGTATGGACATTTAATTCAGAAAGTCAAGTGAAAGATTATGTGCGGATAAAATCACCGGTCCAATTCAGGCCAAACTCAATGGCTAGGATATTTGAAGTCAATTTTCTCCAAGTACAACTTTATAAAGCCTATAAAGGGTCAGCAAGGAAAATGCATTAGAACAAAGAAAAAAAAATTAAAAACCTGCCGTATCACAGCCAGCATATTTAATTCACATGAAGCATGACACCATGTAGGATCCTGTTCAACTACAGTAAAAACTTCCACGTTAAAAATTCACTCTAAATCTCAAAATAGAAATAAGCTATATACAACTTTCCCAACAATGACATCTGAATACAAACGTGATTCTGATGGGATGTTTCAGATCATGTAATACAAAGGAAATCACCTCCACTTTCCCCAGGAATAACAACAAAATAAACAGAAAGAGACCAAATCATAATGCAGAACTTCAGTTCAAGACATCATTTCTTTAGAGCCATCTTAAAGGCATGTGCAGAACATGCACAGCTTATAGTTATAAGAACACTTTCACAGTAAAGGAAAAGAAAAAAAAAAAAGTGAGAATTACCAATTACAGCGCTCTAGATAGGCAGAATAAACTCCTCTCCACCTGTCAAAAAGCTCTGCCTGGGAGCCGTGCTTTCCCGAGAAGGTAGCACAATGCGTGTTTTAAATGAGAACCCAAGTAAACGACATCAAAGCTGTACAGAAAGGAAACTGAGATGGTGCCTACTTAATGGCTTTCACAAAAAGAGCTTCTAGTGGCAAGGGAAAGCGGATGTATCCCTATATCCCTGCAAACACAGCAACAGCAACAAAACAAAGCCACAGCTAATGGCCCGACTCAAACAATGCTGAAAGTGACGGGTCACTTTGGGTGGAGGCAGACCCAGATGGATCCTCTCAGACCAATCTGTCCAAAGCAGAAGTGATTCAGATCCCAAAGCTGCTTTTCCTCAGTGTTTTCCCCAGCTGCTGCCCTGACAACAAAACCCGGCAAGCCTGCGCGCTGCCCAGACGTCAGCTACGGGAGAGCTGTGGCTCTGTGCTGGCCACCCACTCGCTGGGCTGATGTCTCTGTGCCACGCAGCCTGCACCAGCCCCTTCCTCACCCACAGGTCCTCTCCTGCGTCCCCCTTCCTGCAAAAAGGACCCGTGTCCCTTCCTCCGGGCAGGAGACAGCAGTGAATCAGAAGGCTTTGAATCCATGAAACCACGTTCGATACGCGTTAGCCATCCTAACTCAGAGGAACATCCAAAGCAGTATGGTCAGACCTACCTGTAAATAATGTTTCAAGCAGGTGAGACAATTGTCATTAAGGACATCTGTAAATTTTAATTGAGTCTTTCAGCTTAGTACCTAGGGATTCCCCCACACAAATGGCATAGCTCTGTCTGGAAGTACTGCCGGCCTTATCTACTGTTTTCAAGTGGCAGCAGCAGAGATACAACACTCAAATCCTACACAAGTATGTGTAGGATATTGAAAACAGAGCTGCAATGGCAAATCACAGCATATAACAGATTAGAAACAGTTACTCTTAAAATAAACCAGACCAAAGCCACTGACACTGAAGGAAATCCTGGCTTTGTCCATCAAATCTGGTGTACAGCTTTGCCCACCTTCCCAGGAAAATTACTACTTTTTGACGTGCCAATTTTTACCATTCCATTACCCACTGACAACATGCGACCTACCAGGAATTCCTGAAATGAAGCTAGCAAGCAGGCTATGCAGAAACATGAAACAGGTTCAGCGTTGAACACAAACTTGGGAAACATTTTATTCTGACATTCACAACAGTGCTGGTACCTACAGTCACTGTATCGACTCTCTTTTTACATTCCTATCCTTGCAAGCACATCTACAGGGAAAAAAGGGCAAAAACAAAAGGCAGATACTCTACTTGAATTGCTGGTCTTTGGTGCTCCTAGTTTTAGCCAGGAATCTCTCAGCCAACTTCTCCAAATTCCTTGAGTAATCCATCTCAATCTCTGCCTTCTTGCGGAAGAAATCCTGCAAGTCCTGCAGTAACTGGACCCGAAGCTCACACTGCTGGTCAAGGCATTTCAGCTGCTCTACCAACTGGGCACGGATCTCTGTAACAAATAAAAGCACTACAGATTAAACAAAATCCCATTAGAGAAAACACCATTCAAATTCTCCAGTAAAATATAGTTAAAAGTATGTTCCCTCATTAATAATACATCAGCAAAGCTCTATGGTGATTAACTGCATCTGCAGAGAGAAAACGATGGCGCGTGCATCTCGGATGCGCTGGCCGCAGGAAAGCCATCCGGTAAGCGGCAATCCGGTGCACAGATCTCCAAGCAAAGCTTTACTGCTGAGGAGTGCACCAACTACAAGTGTCAAGTGCATTTTTGGCATCAGAAAGAAGTGGTCACTGCCTAAAAATGTACTGAGTCTCAGTCTGGAAAAAGGGCTGAATGCTGCAATACCCCACGTCAGCGCAGAAAATCACTTCAGGGAATTTCTATCAAATTCCTTTGCAGACTCCTCTTGATGCAGAAACAAGGCATTGCACATACTGGGGCACTCCCCAAAGGCACCAGTTTCCTATTATTCCGTGAGTTGCTGAGTCTCCAGCCGTGCAGCTCTCATTACAAACCAAGCCGTCGAAACAGATAAAGACACCCCTTCAGAGAGCACCTCCCATCAGGGAATTATCTCCAGGAAGACTATTTTTATTTTTAAAATATCTGCAGGTAACATATCTATGTCTAAAGGACTAACAGGTGCTAACATTATTATTACACATAATTATAACTGAAGTGATCTATTTGTATTAACACAATGCTTTACAAACAGTTTACAAACATTTCACAAATATAAAAACTTCTCACATTAGTCCTTTAAGCCAGGCTGTTAAATCTCCTTATCTTACTGATTCTGAACTTGAGGGACAGAATAGTGAAGTGATGGACAAACAGGGCAAGGAAACACCACAGAAATGCATCAGTCCTAGTCTAAAAATGCAGGAACATTCGGTGATGCAGCCAGTAGAGGTTATTTGGCTTTTATACAGTCAATAAACTCAACATGAAAACAACAAAAGATGCACTTTCATCTAAAGGTCTTTGAGCACTCCAACTTCAGAAACGCCTGCTCTTGCTTGACTGTTATTGCTGTTTTCAGAGATGTTGTGTTCCAAGCCGAATTCAGTATCAGCAATAAAATAAGTAACACTCAGGTCTTCAGCACGCACAGCTTTGTTTCTGTCTATGCATTGCAACTGCAGGCACCCACAACTTCGTCACCACAACTGAAGATGGGTACGCATGACTTTCCAAACGCAATTTTTTTAATCAACTACTTGATTGCTAATTCCTGAAATACGTGATAATAGAGGCCAGCTTGGCTCCCTCAGTATGCCTGTCCCTTTGCCTGGGAAAAGCAAAGCATCCGGACCTCCGAGCGCTTTACTCTTCCCGTGCACTGCAAGTATCAGTTGCCTTGAGTTGTGCTGCAGGAAGAGTTTCAGGGACTCCAGGATTTGCAATGAAGAAAGCATGGATCTTTTTTTTAGGGACTCCAAAACCCAAAACATGTGTATACAGATACTGCTCCTAGTTAGGCTTGCCAAAAAAACCAAAACAAAACAAAACAAAAAAAACCAGTCTGCAAGTCTGCAAAAATGGGGGCTTTCCAAGCTTGAGGATGACCTTGACTAGCATTTAAATTTGGTAGTACCACTTCGCTGAGACCGTAGTACCCAGGGGCTTCTGTAGCTTCCACTGTGAGGAGAAAATCCAGGCAGCAAGGTCATCACACAGCGAAACGGAGCAGTCAAAACTGCAACGTGTGGGCAAAGCCGGTCAAGTTTATTTTTTCCTCAGGAGAGAATTTTAGAAAATCAAAAACTTCTGTCTCTTCACCAGGAAACACAACTACAAGCAAATACACAGGCTTGAGTTGTCCACATACTTCTTTAATCAAAACCGCTTCAGCACGCCCGTTCCTCCGGGCCCGGGGAAGCCCCAGCTATGCTCCGGCTGCAGCGGGATGGGTGTGGGTTCCCCTGGCACCAGGCGGCCGCAGCGGGATGGGTGCGGGTTCCCCTGGCACCAGGCGGCCGCAGCGGGACGGGTGCGGGTTCCCCCCGGACCAGCACCCTCTGCTCTTCCTGCCCCGAGGAACCCCTACTCCGCATCGCTCCCCAGGGCACAACCCTCGCTCCGCAGAAAGGCGGCACAGGGAGGCACGAGCCACGCCAGGTAAAACCTGCGTATTGCGTTTCTCGCAAGTTTGGGAGATTTCTGTGTTTGGGAGATTCCTTTGGTGTTCTCCCGGTTCCAGCTAACACAAGTATTTCAGGATTAGCAGGGGCTGGGAAGGGCATGGGGAAAAAACACACACTTATGTACATTAGACCTGCTAGCACTGATTTAAAAATTCCCTGCTTTGCTGCTCAACATGTGCTAGATACACCTTCTCTGTTCAGCTCGGTCCCCGGTTACAAATCTGCTAACAGATTGCAGAACTCCGATGATTGACAGGTTTGTCCCGTGAAACGCAAACAAGAAAACACCACTCTACCTGTGGCTCTTAAGACTTTCCTAAAGAGAAGGCGGCGAGGTAGCTAGACGATAATAGCACCAAAATGCGCAGTAACGCAACACTTCCTTGCTGCAGTGACTTAGTCGGGCTAGTCCTTAACCTAGCACTTCTCTGCAGGTCTGACACTCAAGAAAGAACATCCTTCAAGGCCAGAAGCAGCAGAAAGCTCTTCCTCCCTTTGAGTCTTCTCCTCCACCCTCTCCCCAACAAAAGGGATGGTCCCAAGAAACAACTCCATGACCTTTTCAGAAGCCATCGGGCAGACGCTCATTTTAATGAGCTGTGGCTTAGCTCCTAGACCCACGAAAAGGCATCACACAAAGAAAATACCTCAGCAGATCTGGCGTTTTCTGCTAAGCAGATGAAGAACGAGGCACAGGATTCAGACGCAGCAAATACCTTCCTTGAGTGTGATGTACTTGTGCATCTGGGGGTTGATCATCTGCACAGTGTTATTTTTTCCGAAAAAGCCAGCTACACTGTTAGCATGGACAGACGGTGGGGACTATGTTTTAAAGAGGATTGAGACAGGAATAGAAAACACCGGACACCACCCAGCCAGGTAACGGCGCGGCCGCCCACCCTTCTCTGTGCTACAACCGATGGATCTTTTACGAGGGCAACACCCAGCAAACTCCGATGTTCTCCATCAGCCACATTCTCCATTGAGAAACTAGCTCCAGGAGAAAAAGCAGACGTACAAAGGACCACTTCCAGAAAACCAGTAGTGCTCCAGGACTAGGAGATCAGCAGAGCACATGTGTTTTAATTATAAAATCACAACGAAACTCAAGCTGTCAGTTCTCAAGGTGGGATACTTCACACACAGCTCTCCTGCTAAACAGCAAGAGGAACCAGTAACCTTTCCCTTTAGTAAGAAATGCGCTATCAGCACTTTTTCTTTATAAATAATCTCTGGTTTTGAGGGGAGCAGTGACAGGGGAACAATAAGCGATTCAGCTCCAGCGTATCGAGGCGGTGGCACTGGGCTGGAGAAGGGCAACCTTGCTCATCTTTCAAAAACACCACACAGTACTTCGCCACAAAATAAAATCAAGAATGCAGGAATTTCCTGAGGCTTACTGGGCCTTCTGGAGTATGAAGTGTCTGCTTGTTTCCCCACTGCTTACACAAGCAGCAGATATTTTTTTTCAGGCTTACTCCGAGAGCATACCATGGCGAGTCGGAGGCCGTGCGTGCTATAACCCGCGGGTCACCGTGTCACACGGGGCCTTTTTATGGCCGCAGTCACAACAACCACTCCAATTTTTAATTCACTGCTTTTGCATCTTTTAATTTTCAAAGGTTATTAGGCTAACAGCCACTCTAAACACCAAAAAGCCTTCCACCTCCTTTCCTTTTCTAAAACGTGTAGACCTTCTCTACACTCTACATTTTAAGCTATCACCATACCTGGTCATATCTTTAAAAACAAATACGGATGATCTTCATGAATTGATTGTTTCTGCTTGAAAAAGCCCGCTAAGTTCGAACTAGACGAGTGGCTAGGTGGCTAGCTACATGACAAATCCAAGGTCCCAAAACACAGAACACTCCTACCCTACAATCTTGGGAAGGATCCAGAAATTAACTGTAGGTTACCCTTAATTTTAAAAGATTATACTTTTTTTTCCTAACACTTGAGCAGATTATAAGAATTGTGGTGCAATTATGGACCTCTGCTGAACAGTGGGAGCTTCTCAAACTGCACCAAACAGGAGAGGGTTTCTACAAAGCTCCTGGCAGGAATTTGCGCTGTCACAAAACAATTACACCCAGAGCACACGGATATACACACGCTCTGACCGGAACTATACCTTGCTCTTCTACAGCATGCAATGTTCAGCTTCTGAAAAAAAATTTACCACTTTTTTTTTTTTTTTTGGCTTAAGCATCCTATGAACTAAAGTTGTAAGTACGGAAACAAAGAAGTTTCTGTATCTACTTGTTCATTCTTCGGTAGGTCATGCACAGAGCTAGAAGGATGAACTCAGCCCCAGGAGACTCCCTTGCCCAGTCATCTCACGCAGCCTGAGCAACGTTCCTGCTCCAAGCAGGATCATCTCCCTAGGCAGGGTTTCAACCCTTCCCAGCGATAAGCTTGAACTGGGTAGCAACACGGTGAATCACAGCACCGAGTACCAGGAGAAGGCACGAGCAGCCCGGGCTGCTTTTCCGTATCTAGCAACATCTCCACGTATCCGCTCTGCAGCTTTCTCAAGACTTTCCCAGCCCTATCCCAAATGCCGTGATGTATAAAAAGATGACAAGCTTGGGAAAGGAGTGGGATGACAACAAAACAGAACCACCAACCCCCAGCTCCCGCCCAGATTAACCAGCAATCCTCTCACCCACACAAATCCGCTCCGACTGGCAGAGCCGAGCTCAAAACCGTCCCCGCTCTCGCCCTGACGTAGTGGTCCCGCACTGCGAGGAGCGGTCCTTCCCCCACGTTAATGCTGTATAAATACAAGCAGGAGGCACGCCAAAATCAAAGCAAAACAGAATCAAACCATGTAAACGGTAAGGTGGGAGTCAGCAGGCTCAAAATCTCCACGTGTCGCTCAGTACCCCTGGCTTTCCAGGGCTCCCACCCAGCGCGGCAGCAGCAGTTACGCGAAGGGTTGGAGTCACCAGGCGTTAAATTGCACACACAGCTCTAACACAATCTTATCTTTCCGCCTCCTCGGCAGCATATGAAAGACAAAGCAGTTCAAAATGAACAAATCTCCACTTCATACAGAAGATTCGAGCAGTAATTTCACGTCTTGCTGCTCGTCTGTGCTGAGTTAGTTAAAGCCCTGGAAGCTGCCCCGCACCCGGGCGCTGAACGCCAGAGTACAGCAGCGGCCGCACAGGCACCCGCCTGCCTCCCTTCACCAATCCCACGGAAATTCGGGGTAAGATCACAGTTCAGTCTGAACTGAACACTCCATTCAGTTTCAAAAAACTAAAAACAACCAACACTACAGCTTCTAGTGAAAGTTAAAACCACTTAAATAGATAAACGTTTTAGAAAATGCTTTGGATAACGTATTTTGACATATTCCCAGCTTATCACTAATTGCTAAAAACTGTTCATATTTCCCTTACCAGCATATATAAGAAAGGCTGTACCCCAGAAGTGAAAGATTTTGTAGTTTTATGAAAATTGCCTCAATATTTTTTGGTACGTGATTGCAAAGAGGGCTGTAATGAATGGCAGACAGCAGCCCGACAACCCCAACTACTGCTGGGAGCTTCAGTGACTGAGAAAAGCCTTTCTACAGTAACAGCCTGAATTTTGTGGAACTGCACTGCTAGCCGAAAGCCGTTGATCATCACAGCCTTAAAAATCTGAATGGTAATCTGAAAAGCAGGCTTTGAAGTGAAAATTATACAAGAGGAGGAAATACAGTCTTTGATTTAAGATCAGATCCAGGAGGGAGGCTCAGGTTCAGGTTCATAATCCAGTCATGCATGCCCTGGAAAAGCTAAGTTTTCCTTAAAAAATAGGATATTCCTTACCTA
Source organism: Ardeotis arabs (assembly GCA_011801015.1). NCBI lineage: Eukaryota > Metazoa > Chordata > Aves > Otidiformes > Otididae > Ardeotis > Ardeotis arabs. Next base: position 47,109 of record JAAGAY010131894.1, read on the forward strand.
TTTGAGAACTATTAGCAGTGGGTACCACACATTGACAAGAATCATTTTATACTTGTAAATACACAGACAGAATTGTAGGTGTTAGCGGCTGAAATTCTTTCTGAAACAGACAAATAAAATTGTTTTGATGTGCAAGATGAATGCACCAAGTTTTACATGAATGAAGCCGAAGAGGAGGATGTGAGACATGCTTAAAAGCAAACGCTAAGGCTGGTCCTGGTCTCCGTCTCAGTGGAGTACTGAGGACGCTCATCTCATTTTCATACCTGCATCAGAACGTATTTGCATCGCTAATTACTCGTGTCTACGAGCTTCCCTAGGCACAACAGAAGTGTCACTCAAAGGAGCGAGGCAGTCGGTGCTTTCTGCCTTTATTACAGTTGTGCAACGCCTCCGTCACCTTGGAAAATTTCTAATTTTAAGCACCCTTCAACCAGAACCCCATGGAACACAGGGAGCCTTTACATTGGCTTTCCATGCCCATACACTCATCTGCAATTCAGAGATTGCAAACTGATGCAAGGCTTCAGATCTGCAAGGCTTTTAAGCAAATGCTCAAAATTATGCAATTAAACATGTTGACAAAGTTGCAAAGGCATTTAATCCATGCGGAATTCAAATTAAATATTTAGATTTTTTCTGGTCTCATGGAATAGCCATGAAAGTCTCCTTTGCTATGATCCAAACGCAGTCCACCATCCACGCTGTTGACTTTTCAGGGAGGATGTTTAAAACCAGAATCCAGACTAAACCACCGTGTGCAGGATTCCCTGCCCCACTTCCAGCAGCACAGCGTGGGCAACTCCCGCGCGCAAAGCCCTCATCTCCGTAACCCATCCATCGTGTGCATCAAACCCTGACAGAGGGAACGTCTAAATACATGGGGCAATATTATATTTTTAGGTTCTACTGCTGTTTATTCAAGAACAAAGATAAGTTTATCAATACATTTCAAATAAGTGAAAAGGCAAAACTGACACGCCAGCAGCAAAGCATTACAACTGCTCCTGCCTCCCGAAGCGTCACAGCTATTTTGGGATTGTCTGTGCTCAGTTAAAGGTTTCCCCCAGATGACACCAAGCCAAAAAAAGCCTCAGACAAACCTTTGCTTATGCTTTCCCACTTTCTGCATGCTGGATAAAATAGCATGGGCAAGTAGCAAAACTGCATTTTATCGCTGGTTTGCAGCAGGGATTTATATAATGAACAATTTAAAAGCCCTTTTGACACATGGACTATTAGCGTAGTCAAAAGCAACACATATCCACCACCCAGCTCATATTTTCAGCACACATTTCAGAAAATAGCTGGAGCTCAGGAACTCTCCATAGCCCCAGTAACGAGCATCCCGAGGGCCTGTGTGCTCTGGGAGGCAGAAATCGCTTTGGGCCCAATCAACAACCTGAAATAATATGTTCTCCAAGCAACCTTTTAATAGTTATTTGAACAGGTTTCTCTCACGCAGGGTGACAAAACCAATTCTGGATAGATGGCCAAGAATTTGGTGAGCGTTTTTAACACAAGGAGTTTTTTTTCTCCTTTAAATGCCCTTCCACTCCAGGCCCAGAGCAAACCGAGTCTCCCTGAAGCACCAGACTCTCAGCTATTCTTCATCGCACACTCCTACTGACCGCTCAAACCTTTCCCAGAAAGAAGAGATTCTTTCTTCAAACTCTGCTGTGTTAATTACAAAAAAGGTGGTGAGAAGTGCCAGGAGCCTGGACATGTGCTCCCAGTTGTAGGAAGTCACCAGCAGGGAATAAATGCAGCACGGAATAAAGCTGAGCGCATCTTGGACACATTTTCAATCAAATTACGCCCATTGATCACAAAACCAAGGCTGGCTACCACTAAAAACATAAGTTTCTGGATCCTTTTTGGGAGAGAGGACAGGAGTGGGGATTTCCACCAGGCATTGCACAAGGCACTCACACTCCAAAAAAAAAAAATCTTAATTCCTGCTCCCCTGCCAGCCCCGAGACCACGCTTCTCCTCCCCGACCACCCTGCATTTCCAACACTTGCTGTACTGTCCAGCACACTACTGACACCACTATTTCACATTTTAAACACCGCAAAAAAGTTCTGAAGGAATAAAATATCAAGCCCAGGGAAGGCTCACAAGCAACGATCAATCTTGGGCTTCCTCACGGAGCATCAGAGTGCAAGAGTTAATCAGGCTGACCAAAAAGTGTGGGAAATGTACAGAAACTCCCTTCCGAAACCACGTTAATTCATTTGCAAGCAATGAGCCATCCGGGCGTGGGGAGAGGAGGGAGGGGAGCTGGGTACTCGCGGCTCTTCGTTTCAAAACAGGAGGAGATTTGAATGAAGAATGTTGTACTGCGGTGTTTCGCGCTGCACAAAGGAGGTTAAATCCCTCCGTCAAGGGAGAGGCTGGCACTTGCTTTCAACAGAAACATCTATTTATTCTAGAATGGAAATCCACCAGGAAGAGACAGCAGAACAGGTCCGTGAGACAAAAGCGGAGTTAGGACGCTGCCGACCCGGGCGAGCTCTGCCCGCATGGGGTGCATGGGCCCTGACCCCGCGGTTCGGAAACGCTCCAGCCCCGTGCAAGACGGGGGCTGCGGGACACCTCTCTGCTCCAGAGCAGCCTCACTAATTTCTTGATGCTATCATGACTGCGCTTCACAGGAAGCGGTTAGGAAAACCATACCTGATTGAAGGGAGCCAGAAAAAATACAGAAGAAAAATACGCAGCTCGAACTACATCCCAAAATCACCATGAAGCAGGAGATGCAGGATCATTCTACATTTCATCCTTCTGCAGCGTGCTAGTACTTCTCCTACGCATTACATAAAACACATGAAAGCCCCCAAAACCTGGAGACGTGGATTATAAAACGCACATTATCAGCACGATCTTGGGGTTTAGTTCAGATGCAATGAAAGACGAAGAGGGCTGGTTACTTCTGTTTTGCTCAGCTGAGGAAGAGTCAGCCTTGGTCTTTGCCATTACGTACCTGAACCAGAAGTTAAAAGATAAATTTTCCACTCCCAACTCCCGTAGCCTGGTTTAAGGCCTTCGCACACCCAATTCCACAGGCGATGGTGGGTACCGACTCACTTCCCGCTCCCCAGAAGACACCTCTTGAGGGACAGTGGCAGAAATATTTTCAAAAGAGCTCAAAAATATTTGGGTTACGCTGAAATATTCTTTCACTCTACCCTTTCCGCACACAAGGTATCAGTACCCAAGTTCAGAAAGGCGGGTTTTACCCTTCACGACCACTGTTCCTGCTCCTGCAGCCCGCTGCCCTGCTACGGGGAGAGGAGCTGCGGAACAGCCACGGCTCCAGCCAGGAGCTCACACCTCTCTGGGTCCTAACTGAACGTTCAGATTTCCTCTTCTGGTGGTGATTCAAACAGAAGTGAAACAACCGCTTCTTTCGCCTTCCAAAATTTTTTCTTGAGGTGTTTCAGTTGCACTATGTCAAATATTGTGCGGGGTTTATTTTCATGGTGGAACGGTACGAAACTGAATTGAATTATTCATCAGACACGTGTAACGTGATCATTATTTCTGGCGTTTGCCATATGTTCCTACCGCCCAAATCCACTCCAGGAGTCCCAAATTAAACTCACTCTAGGCAGTCATCACTAGACTGCCACATTGGCATGCATACACACGCAGAAACATCAATAGGTGAGGAAGTAGCATCCATACACACAGAGACACGTGAAATCCTCCAAAGTGCTAATTGTTTCCTTGGGAAAACAGCCCAGGGATGGACCAGACTCCCCAGACCCCGCTCCCAGCCGCCCTTGCTCCTACTGCAAAAACTTTGTTCATTTGACATTGTAATTTTCCATTTCTCTGTCAAGGGTGCTCCACTAGTTAAGTAAAGTTTGGAAGTGCTGAAAGATACTGGAATGTAAGAACCCAGAAGCAGAATTAACATGAAAAATTATTACTTCTTCCTAAATCACAAGACCTGATAGTTACACTCTTACACACAAGTATTTCATGCAAAGCAAGATCAAGTAGATTTTTCAAATCAATAAAATTGCTAGAACAAAAGTTGCAATTTACGACTTTTATGTTTTAACCTCTTCAATGAAAGCAAAATCTTTTGATGAATTATGTCACATATTTAGAGACACAAACAGAATGATTAATGCTGGTGTCTAATTTAATTTCACCTCAGGATTTCTTCTCCTCCCTTTCCTCTTTGGTAACTAACACGTTAACATGCATAAATGACCGAGAAATAAACAAAGAGGAACAAAAAGGGCATGTAAACACTTCTCAAGTACAGCACAGTAAACCAAATTTCAAAATCACTTCCAGTAGACTGCCAGCTCCCATGATGTACCAGGCAGCTAGGGGGAAGACAGAAATGTGGGGCTGGTTTTTTAATTGCATCAACGATTTTCATCCTTGTTTTGTGTTTAAGTTGACATTTTAAAGAACCAACACCAATTTACCCAGAATATTTCTTAAAAATACAAAAGAAGCAAACGGGATGAGGCTTCATTTTAAAATCTGCTAACTACATAACAGTGAAAGATAACCTTGGGTTAATGCCACTATTCCAGAGGCATCCTGAAGTTGCCATGGAAATGAACACCTTTCCCTGGTACTGCCAACATGTTCCCCGCCCGATCCTCGGTCTCATTTAGACCAACCACCCGTGGGAACCACCGCACTCCAAAAGCGGACATCAGACCCAAAGCCCTTCCCGTAAGGCACACCTCCCAACTCCCGCAGCCGAGGGTCCCCAGGAGACCCCAGGCCGGTTCTCCCGGCCGACCATCACACGGCAGCGAGGACGGACCCACCTGGTCGGTCACGAACAACCCAGCGAGCGCCCAAGGCAGCTGCAGGCCAGCAGCCCGGAGACTTGTACAAGTGAACCATGAGGGATCTCTGCAGCCCTGCTCCTTACGTTCCCGTTTCCCTTCCCGCTGGAACACCGGGGAAGGCTCTCAGTCCATCGAGAAGGAAGACGACTGTCCAAAGAAGTCAACAAGGTGAGTCAAATATATCTGAGCGGCCCGGCGTAGTCATCACTGCCTCCCTGCCAGGCCCGGCGGAGACACCGCCGTGCGTGTTTCTGGGAGGCTTTGAGAACTATTAATTAACCATAAACATTCCAGGAGAGATGAATAATGAGCATCATTACAGACATTTCACAGATGACTTCAAGATCAAAAAGGTCTGAGTTATTTGCCTGTGGTACCAGTCGACACTGGTGACAGAGCCAGTTTCCACCAGAGCAGCCTCTTATTTTCCCCACTGTAATCACACCTGCCATTACGCCAAAACCATTCCTAAAATCAAAGCAATGCCTCTCCAAACTGGCATGAGAGCTTACGATAAATCAATATTAACTGTTCACGTAAGAAATCAGACTGGAGCATTGTTTTTAATCCCTATTTAGCACACCTGAGAAACAGCAGATACAAGCCTAAATTAAAACTGTAAGCCAGGTTTATGTAAAAAAAATCTTGTTCCAGTCTCCATCTTGCTTTCTGGCTCGGTCTTTGTTCACATTCACAAGGAGTCTACACCAGGAATACTCAATGAAAGCAAAGGTATCCTATACATCCATAGGAAACACAGAAGGCGTTCCTCTGGAGTTGTAAATATTCCGCTGTGTAAGTGGAGGACTGCTGTATTTTTACTCCACAGCACCTCTTGTAAAAACGGGAAATGAGTATTTGACAGAGCCTGCAAAGCTCAAATTCTGTGAATGATCGTTTTTCCCCCAGTTCTTTGTCAGCTACAGCAACGCCCATTAACCAGCGGAGCTTGGACCAGACCAGGAACAAGGAGATGGGTATTTCTCATGTGCCTTTCTCAGAAAACTGACATTAAACTCAGCTCCTCCTTTTCACACACACACATCTTTTACCATTTAGAAATACTCAAAGTTTAATAAAAACAAACCATACCACATATGCCTTTTGGAAGATGTATAAGATCCTGCCTAGTTCATGCACAGTAGGTAACTTCTGACATAAAAATAAAATTAAAATTTTCATCTGAAAAATTATTTCCTCTCTGTTCCCCTCCAACTCCCCTGCCTACTTCCCAGAAAAAGCTTTTTCCAAAGAAACAGAGAGGCAACCCACCACACAAATTGCAGCCACGTAGAAAGATGACCAATAGTCAAAAGAAAAAGCCCCATTTTTTTACTATATATAACTCTGAATCAGCTGAAGCCAGAGTACGAGACACTAACCAGGTACTAATCTGAATTCCCAGTGCGGATGAGATCCCAGAATCAACCAGGTATTCCCTCAAACCAAGCGCCCGTCCAGCAGCCATCAAGCACGTGTTCACTGGAAGCAGAATGTTGCCCAGTGTCATTTCCTTCCACTTCTGAGAAGTCAAAAGGAGCCTGTTTATCAAACAGACGGAAGCGGGGACGGAGGGAAGGAAATAATCCTGCTCTTAGAGTGCTTGAAATACTGGGCAAAAGCGGAGAAAGCACACTTGTTAGAAACATCTGGCTAAAGCTGCACAAAACGTAAAGCTTTGCAGGATCTGATGCTTCTAGAAAAATTCAGCCCCTAGATATCAAAAATTATCACCATTAAAAAAAAAAAAAAAAACAAAAAACAAGTACCACAATAGGAAACTGAAGTCCTTCAGCACCTATCAACATCAGAAAGCTCTTCCCTCTACGTAGAAACCAGAGCAAAGCTGATGACCACACACATTTTCCAAAGGCAGGAACAAAAAATCCTTTTGTGCAAAATTGGGCAAGAAACGTTTGTCTTCTGTGTGTCTCAAAGGACAAGGAGGGGGAAGACAGGCAGGAGGCTCTGCCGCAGCATCCCCGACGCACAGAAGAGTCCGCAACCAGGAGCTTTACTCCTCGGATCACCTCAGGTGGATGTTGGCTTCTGCTGCAGACACCCC
>JAAGAY010131895.1:0-45481 GCA_011801015.1 Ardeotis arabs
AAAAAAAAAAAAAAAAAAAAAAAGGATACTTCAGCTTGGAAACATTACAAAATTCTATGACAGCTATACTTTAAGCCAGAGAAAGTGTTTCCCCCCAGCACCCATATTCCTTTATGAAGAGGGTCTTTCCACAAAATCTGTCATATAACAACTAGATATAGTCACTGTTTTAAGAAAATAAAAATAAAAAGACTAAATCTTGTTTTTTTCAGATTTAAAGAGTCAGCTTTATTACTCGCTAAAACTGAGAAGTGTATGCTACAAAGTCCTGCAAAAGTGCCCAAGGTAGAAGTTCTTCAGAAACAGGGCAATATTCACTGACATAAACAAATGAGCAATGAGTAAAGGTTTCTATAGCACATGCATTAAACTTTGCCAAGAAAAAACACTTAACAGAATAAAATTATTACCTGTCCATTGAAGATTCTCGTGAACAGAGTATTCTTATCTTTTAGCTTCAACTCCAGATCCATGAAAGTGAGTTTGTTTGTGCTGACCTGGAACTTATCATTGGTAAATAATGCACCAGAAATTCTGTTGTAGCATTCAATTGGTGCCAATCCTCTCTTCTTTGGAGGAGCACACCAGTCAAAACTTAACCAAAAGGAGAAAGACATTAAAACCCTTCTTTATAAAGAGACGTCTATGTTATAGAAAAAGACTGGTTTACACTGTAGAAACAGACTAACACTTACTCTTCCACAGTTGTGTATGGTATTAATCTTCCATTCCAAAAACATTCAAAAATAGGTCTTTTTCCTCTGGCACCCTTTTCTACTATAATGCAGTCGTCATCATCATCATCATTTAATTCTTGATTAAAAAGAAGACAGTCTCCATGAATAAATTTCTTTAAAAAACTAATATAATATCAGTCTAAATTAAGGATTATCTATACTTATTAAGTTAGGCACAGCAGCAGTACATATGAGATCAAGCTAGGTATATACAATGTTAGGATTTTTTTTTTTTTTTCTGTTTAAGAAATATCAAGCAGAAAAACTCAAGGAAAAATTTTAAACAGGGATTGAATAATATTACCAAATATATCAAATTTGCAGATTTAAAATTTGAATAAACATTACTTTTTCCTCTTAGTTTCAACATATGTTCTTCTAATATAATGAAATCTTGTCACAATTAAATTTAAGACTTGTTTTGTAAAAAAAAAAAAAAATCACAAACAAATTATTTTAAAAACCTAGCATCTGAAAATTCATCAAGGCTGGATTAAACAAATTTTAAATTAAGGACTCAGACTATATATTGTCCTCTGCGGTGTTCCAATTATTAGAATATCTTGAATTAAACTGCTGGTGTTTCATTACGTTCTTGGAGCAAAGATCTAACAGCCGGGAAAGTGGAAACGTTTCAAATCAGACTGCATTCTGTAAGAGTTATAGTTTGAAATTAAATGGCTTTATGTCAAAGATTAGGTTACACGAATGAGTTTAGCACAACAGCCAATTTGTTCACAGGATCTGTTATCCAAAAGGATGTGAACTTTTCTGGTCTGCCACAACTCAAATTAGATAATAATTTACACTTTGATTTAAATTGTTATAGTTTCTATTTCATTAAACCATTTAAAGTAGTTGGATTGTCTGTAACAGGACTGATAAAGCGCAAAACATTTCACTTACTTGATGGAAAACATGGATCATCAGGGTATGTTTCTTTATCGTACAGGAAGGGATGATATCGGATGATGCCTTCCACTACACCTTCTCCTTCAACATGTGCCTTAAACTCAAAACTATCTGCTGCAGTATTTATATACAATGTCTGCATATCATCTTTGATCTCCCTAAGATTGACAATTTTCGGTACTTTTCCTTTTTCGAACATTGAAATCTGGAAAAAAAATAGAAGTTGATTTTGCTTAGACCAAAAAACCTACAGGAATTATCATTTGTAACATTTAGCTTAACTGTTAGCAAAATGAATTAGTTCCTATGCTGCAATAATAAATAGTATTACTTTTTAAAAATTAAATTACATACATATCTCAAAATGCTGCTGTAATTCAAAATGCATGATTAAAGAGAAATAGGCACAATATTAAATAAGTTACTATCAAAGAGGAATTTTGACTAGTAAGTATAAAATCTCTTACCTGAATGTCGATGTTGTTGAAAGGGCTTATGTCTTTTGTTGCAGCATTAGTTTCATTTCCTTTTGGTCCATGGATATAATAGTGATAGATATGTCTGAAATACATTTTAAATGCAAAATATATCTCAAAGTGACATTAAAAAACTGCACATTATTTACATTTTTGAAAACTATAAACGTGTATTTTTACTAAAATATGACTGTTTCATTGCATTGTTATAAATCAACTCTATGACAACAAGTATATCTGGTACAGAAGATCTACCAAAGGGAGTGAGTGACTCCTTTTCACTCCCTTCAACTCTCACTTCCTTCAAGCACAATCATATTAGGATCATTTTTTTGATAAAATAATGAGAAACATTACAAATTGGAAAATAATACCTAAGTGAAAAAAATTATGATTCTTGCATGGCTACAGATCCTTTACATCACAATGCAAACTAATAAAACTACTGTAATTTGTTCTGCACTCTGGCAATTAAAAAGAACTAGAGCCAAAAACCTTTCCACACACTGCTTCTGATATGAATTTTGTATTGATCATCTAATAGTAATAGAAATATTTAACAAACAATCACTATCTTTAAGTTATTTACAAAAATATAAGGATATCCCATTTGAATAAGGCAGCAGTTATGGATGTGATCTGCATATCAGAAATAATTTTTCTATTTGTAAACAATATTTTCTAAAGGCACTTGTGTTCATTTGAGAAACTCAAAAAAATCCACATGGTCAGATAGATTAATTATTTTCATAGAGATACAGAGTTTGAGAAAACTGAGGAAGTTAACTCCATTCACTTCCACTTTTCAGCAAGCTAGCTAATTCTTCCAAATTCAAAAACCGAGTCCTTAAATCTCAGAGTGGTGGTTTGCAGAAAAATGAGATTATACAAGTCAATGGGACTGAATGCATGAAGGAAGTTAAATGCACCTGCAAGTGTTTATCATTGCTTTGCTTCTGACATCCACTGCACCAAATGCACCTCAAGGAGAAATCTTGGTTCCCAGACAAAAGCTCCTCATGGTCTCATTGCTCAGGACTTTAGAGCAGACTGGTATGCCTGAACTGCCTGGCATTTTGTCTGCATTTCTTCCAGACTTCAAAAGGTGCTCTCACAGGCTTAAGACACAATTATTTTGGGGGTTCATCGCCCCTCCCTCCACTTCAAAGCATCCAAAACAATATGAGGGCTGTGCTGTAGCCCATTAAAGCAGAATGAAACTGGTATCATGTATGCATGGCAAAAGGCATGGCAGAAGGGTACATGGAGGTGTCTGAGGGGGAAAAAGGCCATTACAGCTGAAAGAGTGATGCAGGATTGTGTAGCAATGGGAAATGAAATCTGGTTTTACAATAATAGCTACAGGGCATATACTTGAACAATTGCACCTGGGTTTCATTTCAAATGGAGGCAGTTCTTTCACTTCAAGAGATCACTGAAATGAACTAACACACACCTAAGCGTGGGTGTTCACCAGAGGAGCACCCAGAAGCTAATGAGGGACCTAAGTTATCTGTCAATGTAGATGTACCTCTACATTTTCATGAGGTTAAAATGGGTTTCAGTCACAAGTTCTTACATGCAACAATGAATGATGTTTCATATAATAAGGTATTATCTAATCCTTATATTAATCTTCATATTATCTATTACAATTAGTTTACAGGTAACACAAAAATAAAATTACAGCTTGAAAATCAAGTTCTATGGTTTGTCAGATTTCTGACCTATGAAGCCATTGCCCAATTTTGTTTACATCCACAGACAGATTCATCATCTTAACAGATAACCCCACACAATTCACAGGTGTAACAGACTTCCACATCTCCAACTTCTGCAGGCCCACTGATGACACTACTATAGTATTAAGTGAACAGTATCAGATATCTGTCTCCCTCTCAAAAGCAGGTTTTTTAAAAACAAAACAAAACAACTAAACTAAACACAAAGCTAGATATCAAGGTTAGAAGCACAGCTGTGACAATAGTAACTCATCTAGTTACTAATAATTAGATATCTAATTATTACATTAATAATATAACTATTAAATGAATTAGGTTATTAATAATGCAACTGGATAATTATGTATCTATTGAGTCATACAGAAACTGATGTTTGTAAACATCTTTGTTTGGATAGGGACCACCATTCAGTTGTGACAGCTTCTGTAAAGTCAGTTAGTTAGGAAGACTAATTGTGGCATCAACAAAATACGTATCAACAGCCTTAACAGCATTAAAGCCAATGACTAAGTATAAAAATGAAGCAAATCATAATTATCTGACTAAAAATCATAATTAGTCCACTTTTAAATAAAATCTTTTAAATCACAAACTTACGCCAGCTGCCTTGTCCAAAGATGAAAGTAATTTTTCAAGTACTGCATATGATCTGGTTGTACACCTGTAATGACAACTGCTGTGAAACTCTCTTTATCCCTTTCTTCTAATATTAGATTATGAAGAAATCTTTCATCATCACTTGTGATGTGAGTAGAGTCAGATGGCTATAAAAAGAGTAAAATAATATGAGCAGGAATGTAAACTGAATTTCTGAACTCCCATCAGCTTTGAAAGGGATTAAAAAACAGACAGGAAAAGGATACAGAACTCGTGATGCTAAGCATCACAAGGATTAACACTTAAAAATAAAAGTTTCCAAATTAAAGTCAACAAACTGAGAACCTGACGTCCTTGAGCCAGTTCATTTTCAATTCACTTTCATCACAGCATTTGAAGTGTTCAGTCTAGAAATGCATTTAATCATGTTTAATGTGGCACTGTACGATACCTATGTTCTCACCCATGAAATTGTACTATTATGTGTAGAAGACAGAAGTCTTCTTTAAGAAAAACAAGCCAGAAAACCAAAAAGCTTTTAAATGGATAGGCTGCTTTCTACAGCAGAAACTGAAGTGGAAGAAACATGCTTTTTCTGTGAAAGGGAAAGGGTGAATCCTCAGTTCCAGCTGTAATATCCAGTAGTCTCACAGAAAGTGAAGTTCCTGATTCCAGGAAGTCCTGGTTGTCTTCTTCTGGATGGATGCACTCTACTCTTATGATAGGAGGTTTCCAAGCTGCATAGAAACACAGCGGTTGATGTCATGCTTCATGATGGACCAGTGGGGTAATCCTTTACATTTGGTGCATCCAGAAAAGAAGCTATTTTTAATATAAAGATTGTGATCCTTACAGCAATTGCAAACAATTGGTACAACTGAGAAGATATGTTTTTCCATGCTGTAGTAAATGCAGCCTCGTGCCTTGTCTTGCAGGAAAACAGGCAAAAAGGAAATACATCGCCAAGTCTTGAGAGGATACAACTCCTACCTACCTGTGGGTGGTGAAATATGTTAGTTGAGGGTGTTCTGTAAAGACTTACTTTCCCCAGGGAATCAAAGACCTCTCCTTAACCCAAAGGATAATTTAACCAGTTGTGGGAACTTGAATAAAAAAATACTGCAATTCTTCAATTGTTTTCTTCTGCACGCAGCATAGCCTCTTAAAGCTAACAGTCTTGCTGACTCATCCAAGCAAAGGGCTGTTTCTACGCTAGTGATGTGATCACAGAAAATAAAGAAAAGCTGGAGCTGCTTGGTCCTCACCTCTATGATTTGACCAATGACCTAGAAGCTGCACATCGATGTTGAACAAGAGCTATCCTGTTCAATTCACAGAGTGAAAGTACCTCTGAAATGCTGTTCCCAAATTGTCTTCCCACTACAGATGACAAACTACCATGGCACTTTCCCCCACATTCCTAGCATCCATCTCAACTAGAAAAGTAGTAGTTACTTGTTGGCAATATTAAATGGTCCAGGGAAGAGCTTGCAGTAGACAAGTGCCTATTATTCATCAACAAAAGATTGGCTGGGGTGCCATCAATGCCATTTCGCTTCAGTGTTCTGGCCTTGCTCTAAAATGTCTTAGGTTTGATATTACTTACATCTTGATTTCTTTGCAAAAGTAACTTCCTTTACCAACTCAATGCCTCAAAGATTGAATTATTCTTCTCACACTGTAGTAATCCATTGCAACTTCTATTTCTGCCACAGTGTTCTATTGCTCACTTAAGTGTACTGCAGACCATTTTCCAAGACATTAGAGAGACAAATTCACATCAATAAAATGAACTGGCCTGACTATTTCAATGATTTTTAAAATTTCTTAGACCTGAGTTGTCTATCCATTATCTCCACGCTTCACTTCTATTACTTGAGTGCTTCACATCATCTCTTCCCTCTTGGATATTTTACACGTTAATTTTACACACTCTTAATAGAACTTTACTTGCATTTTTTTTGGTTTTTAATTGTGTCAGCTTAGATTTCATTTTATATGATCACCATGATTTTTCAAACAGTTGATTGCATCACCTTCTTGAATTCTTTAGTAGTATCTACACATCTCATGCAGCTAGTTTCCTCCAACTGATGTCTGTTAGCTTCTTTTCTACTTTCGTATCCCCTATCCTCCCTTTTTAATATCAAAGGGGGAGGGAGAGCATTTGTGCCCTCTACAAAAACCAGATTTTTTCTGCTTTTATTTTCAGTTTCTATTTTTGTGACTGTCTTCGCATCTCCAGGGCACAGAGATAAAACTTGTATGTTTCTGATGATTCATTCTTTGTTGCAAGTCACTGACCCAAGATTGGCATAATAAAAAACTTATTTAAATCCTGTTCCTTTCTCATCCATACAGGAGGCCAAGAACACTGGTATAACTGACAAGATGCAGCATACAATCAAGGTCTGATTACCTTGTCACACACAGCACCCACTTATGCTCCCATCTGCACCCTTAGCCATATCTTTGCCTTTATGTCCTTGCTCAAAAATGTCCAAAGAACAGTTCTTTTTGGTCTTCCTCCTCATCTTACAGCTTTTTTGCTTAAGTTTTTCTTCTTCATGAAAACCATCAGGACTGTTCATTTTAGCTTTCAACTAAATAATTCATTTCTTTTACAAAATTTGTGATGATTTGTGAAACCACTGGGTTTTGTTGATCTGGCTGGACTTTTCTCCCATACGCAGGTTAGTTCTATGTACTTCTACACATAAACACAGTTTGTTTCCCTAATTTATTCCTAACTACTTCAAAGAACACACATTTTTAAAAATGTTTCATACATAATAAAACAATTGTTTTTATTAGAAAGGTATTTTAAAATATTTTTCTTAATCTGATACGTTAAACTATAGGGTATTTCTGCCTTTAAGCTAAAAAAGAATCACATACAAATAAAGCCTTATGATATAGCGTCTTCAATTTCCCATTTCCTCCTTTTACACTCCAGGATGCAAATGATTCAATAAGATGAAGATATCCCCAGATAAGTATTACAAGACTATTATGCAGTGAATTCACATTAACCTGGGATAGAGTTTCAATTAAAAAAGAGAAAGTATTAAGGCTATTTACCTTTCTGTTTCGAATGTATCCGCTATATATTGCTTCTTTGTTTTTCTCCTTCTTTTCAAAATCCTCTTTAGAAAGGACAAGTTCATGAACATCCTGATAATCTGCAGGTTTGCTTATCATCTGATTTTATTAAAGAAACAGTATTTACAATCAAACTAAGAAAATGAACATAATAAAATAGTTTAATACTGTGACTAAAAGCTAGGATAATAACAATCTGATTATGTAATAAAGTTAAAGATTAACATTTACTTACTCTGGCAGACTGTCCAATGAAGAACACTGCTTGTTTGCCTCCAACTCCAAAATATGAGATATCACTGTTTAAGCTACGAGGCACTGGCAAAGGGCGCACATATCCTGAATGATCACTGAGAGTAAAAGTGGCTTTAATAAATTTTCCCAAGACAAAAGTAATTTAAAAAAAAAGAAAGACGCTTCTGATCTAAACAGTGTGTATTAAATTCTTCCTACAGTCCCTTTGTTAAAAAAATACTTCACTTTAGACCTATTATAATTGCAACAATAAAATGTACATGCCTAAAATTCTTGATATATTCTTCATAAAAGGATGATGGCAGAGTAACTTTTCCTAAGCCTTCTTGTAAGACATTTCTGTCCCTTCCAGCAAACCAAATCTTACTCAGTCACAGAACTTCAGCTTTTCCATCTGAATAACTCTTGCTTATTACTATCTATGTACAATTTTTTTACACTGAAGTTCAGATGAAACAGAGGAAAATATTTGGCAGGGAGAATCTGACAGAAAAATAACCTATTACTCTGAAAACTTTTCTCCATTGTTAACTCTGCAAGAGGAACACAGTTGACAGGTCTGTGCAACAGGTACTGTTATATGCAGTTTTAATGGTAGAAGGCAAAAGGCTAATCTTTCAATGCATTCCCTTTGACCATGGCAAGATACTAACTGTGAAACCACTGCAAATGAAAATGGCTTACAAAGCAAGCCTGATCTTTCTGACATCATCCTTTCACAGAAATACTTTTGACTCAAAATGGGAAATAATGCCAACCAACTATAAACGCAGTCTTGGAGAGACTACATATGCCATCAGTAATTAAATTCCATGTCATTTAAGTCAGCTTTCATGGATGAACAGTCTTATCTAGTATAAGCAAGTAGTAGGACAAATATCTGTTTTTAAAAGATAGCAGTCCCAAATTAAAACAAGGTATAGAGGGTAACCTGCTACAATTTACAGCTATGCTCCCATTGAATGGAACCGATTCACAGTTTAAATCTCTAGCTTAAAAATACTATACATTTGTACTGTTACTAAATTCACCAACAGCAATCTCAAAAAGTAGCGAATTTCTTTACAAATGACTAGTTGACCCAGTATCACTTTTTATGCCCTTATCTCCAGTTGTTTGACAGATATTAGTTGTTCTATTTGGAGATGCTTCCAATGCAAAATAAAACCTGCTCAGCTATATTATCACATTCCACTCCACCATTACTTTTTACACTAGTCTCTCATAGGACAAATTAGTTATGATTGAGGTTGTGATCTTCATCTTCACATTTACTGTCCTAGTTTTAAGGTATTTACAAAGAGACTAAAGCTCAAGAACTGTACATAACTGCTTCTCTCTAATTTTCTACACTAGGGTTAACCTGGCTGTGCAGGTGGAAGATCTCATGAGAACAGATTCGAAACTGTACAATGAATTCAAATAAGTTGCAAACCCACCACAAATTTCCACTTTCTTCTTTAAATGCAAAATATCTGTTTTGCCTAGCCTCCTTCAAAAAATACAGAGATCTTCAGGTAAAATTTTGCATTACATTGTACACAATTAAGATACCAAAAAAACCTCAAACAAACAAAAAAAAAACAAACAAAAAAACCCTAAGCCAAAAACCCAGACACTGAATGCATGGCTTAATGCATTACTGAAAGGCTTTCAGGTAACAGATGAATACACTATAAAAAAATCTCTGCAGAACATAGAATGCTGCTAACTGTCTGCAGGCAAGTCAAAGACAGCTTAGAAAAGGCTACAGGAATAAACAGTTGTCACAGTATCATAATATTAGAACAGCAGCTTCATGTTATGAAACTTCTCTATGTCTTTTGTACAAAAAGTATCTGTCTATTTATGTGTACTCATAGAATTATAGGTTTTAGCTAAGTGTTGGTATAGATATATGTCTAAAAATGATATTCTATGAACCTTCATAGAGTTTGCTAATTGTAAACATGATTAAAACTTTCTAACCTCTCGAAGTCACCTTGTCTTGTAAACTTTGACAATCTATATACAGCCCAGTTGTTAAGTTGTTTAGAAGTCATTCCTCTTCCATTATCAATCACAGCAACAGCTGGTTTTCCTTGGGAATCATCAAATAACTGTTTGGGGGAAAAAAAGCCCAAAAAACAAGGATCATCAGGAAAAAAAAAAAGTACAATGCAAACTACATCTGAAAAGAAAGTAGAATATTTTCATCTTACCAATTTTATCTGTATGCTCCGAATACCAGTATTTCGGGATGTAGCTGATAGAGAATTGTCAATCAGCTCAGCCAGGGCAAATGCTAAACAAATTGAAGAAAAAGAACCCTATTAAAACCTTGTTCTCAGAAGATGGCACTCAGAAAACAGACACTCACTCACAGTAGCTTCTTCAGAGCAATTCGGATAACACATTCCCTAAACACAGACAAGAGCTAAGCACTGTCAGAATAATCAAAATTATGTAACATACTGATTTTTTTTTTTAAATAGAAAAGCTTTTGTAGATATACTTTCTGATTTATTTCATCACTGAATCTCTCCCATCTCTGTTGATGGTAAGAACACAATTACTGGAAGTATCTAGGAACAGTGTTGAACTAACAGGCCCCTTACCATAAGACAAACTTGTCTTGCTCCATGATTAGCAATGAATTTGTACAATTCATAGGAAAGTTCAAAGTATGTAAAAAACTGCCTTTAATTGTTAAAATATTGAGGGAAGAACCACCTCATTGGAAAAATCTGAATGAAAATGTTGCACAACTTCCAAAATAGAAAGTTATTTGTTTACAAAAAGAACACAAAGAAAATTGTAAAAATGGTTGAAGAAGTTAGTGAATGGTAAATACAACCAAAGTTCTGTCAGATACACAGCAATACACAGCAGAAATAGTCAAACTACTTGCACAAGTTCATTGTTTCAAAACATTAACGCTTGGAGCTCTTATCTAATTAAAATTAGGATTCCCTAACTTTAGTGAAAAATTGCATTTAATTTAGAAAAAACATAATCAATCTGAAAAAAATACATCAAATTTGGATTAATTCACTCCGCCTGATCAGCCTTAGTGAACAGACATTTACATTCAGGGTCTCTACCAAGAAAATTTTATTCCCTACGGTTTGCAAGGTTCTTCAGAATGCTACAGTGCAAATTACACTGGCCATACACTTCAGACACGCAAAAGAAATCCCTTGAATATTAGTATCATACAGCAACACTGAAGCATTTGGCATTTTTCCTCAAGTTGCTTTTGAAGTATAAAAACAGTTCTCAGTTTCTTTGCAACTTTCTCCACTACTAACAACAGGAGTTGAGCATCAGTTATGTGATTCAATGGCCCTTCATCAACACAAGAAACTGGTTAGGCATGCCCTTAGACATGTTGTAAATAAGGAGCATCAGCTGCAGTACACTTACACACACTCCAAAATTGCTATTTGCTCTAACAGTCAATTCTAGTACATAATGAACAAAAGCATATAGTCTAACATAGTTGTTTCGCAAATCTGAATTAGCTGGTGTGTTGCAGAATTTCACAAATCACTTCACTAGGGTCTCAAAGAGTGAGGATTAAAAACATATGAGAAAAAAATACATCAGTAATGTCATTACAGAAGTGGATCTAAAAGTTTTTCTGTTTGTAGCTTTGATCATTGTATTCTCCTTAGGATTGCAGAGTTACGACCACATAACTTTTGGACTTTTAAAGGCTTTTGTGGTAGTAATATGAACACAGGCAGTACTCTCAGAGCAGGAATCCTCCTTTTCCCTGTGTCACCTATTGCAGAGTACAGACAAGATCAAGAATTGACTTAAATGCATATGAAAAGTTTCTCACAAACACCTGAAGCTTGTTCACTCTCTTTTTGAGAGAATGATGACTCAAAGCACCCTACAAGCTGCTTTAGCAATAACGTGGCAGAAGAAAACGTAGGAAAAAGTTTACTTTTCCCTTACAAGTAGTATAGTTTGCTTTACCACTAAAAAAATTAACAGACTTCAAAAAGACAACATTGAGACCTCACATTTAAATCACGTCTCTCTCATGACTAAATATGCTTCAGGCTTTTGGGCAACACTATGATTCTATGACAGAAAACAGCAAATATATGTTGATAATACTGCCAGACAGACCCAAACAAAAGTTGAAAATGTTTTTAAACTACAGCCATTTGTCAAGAAACTTTGGTATGTGGGCCCACTGACATCGATATGCACAATCAAAGTCTTTACTCTGCTGTGGATACACTTTTTTCCTGCTTCAACAGTTTTGGAACACAAATAAACCCATCAAAGACGCTTCTATATTTTACATTCAAATCATACTGTAAAATGCAGTACTTTTATGCGTGGATGGTAGATCTGACCTCAATACAAAAATCTCTGGATAACACAAGAGGTTATAATTGGAGTTATGTACATGGAAATGATCATAATGTGAGGTAATAAAAGTGGAAAATGTATCTTATGAAGAAAAGGAGAGAAAAGTAAAAGAAACTATGTGTGTGAGGAACTAAAGAAAAACTGAACATATGCATGCATTATCCTTTTTCACCTCATGTTATTATTCTGAAGCCCGTCGAGAGAAGGAAAGAGGTTCTCCTACCAAGGTAATGCTCAGCATTTTGTGAGAGATGAGTAGTAGCTACAAATTACATGAACACTACTAGGAAGTGCAGTATTGAATGACTTCATAAAGATCTCATGAGATTTAATAGTTCCTTCGGACAAACCAACTGCTTAATTGCAGTGCTGTTTATTACCACAAAAATAGTGAGAGCTAGATTGTTATTCACATACTGGGGAATTTCTCCAATGTAGAAGAGTTACAGTCCTCAGTATATGTTAATTTTATGTCTTGATTTAATAATTTAAATTTTGTTTAAAAAGCACCAACACTGAAAACCGAAACTCTTTAAAAGTATAATATATTTCTAAATTGAAAACTTATTTAAACATTTGTTTTCTTGACGTAAGAAACCATAAAAACAGAAGAAGGAACTTGAAGAAGTTCTACAGTAGAACTTGATGACCATGCATTATCTTACATTTAATGTACAAACATGTTTGTTTAAATGATACCATAAGTAAAGCTACATGGATGATACTTGACTCTGACTCTAAAAATACTCTTTTTCTTCTTAGATGAACTTCTTTTTAATAGAGGAATAGAGATTGAGAGTTTTGATAAACGGTTATAGAAAAATGAACACAAAAACCACAAACCATATATAACTCTGCAAAGCTTAATGTTCTAATACAAGGTGGTTATAGTAACTGTAACTATACAACAGAGGACTAGATTTCTCCATTTTTCTACCCTTCATGCCTCTATTCTTGCAGTACAGGCCTTTGCTCCCAATTTCCAGCTCTCATCTTCTCGTCCCACAAGTCTTCTTGTGCTAGTAGAAGCAAAACAGTATTAACTCCTTATCTAGCAATGTTATAAATATTTAAAAGGGAAACATGAATGGATAGTAGCAAAATTCCTTGGTTTTGCAGCTGAAGGTTCTGTGTCCACACCATTGCACTCAACATTGTCATCATCTTCCATGCCATAGAACTAAGTTTTCTTTTGTTCGTTATTTTCTGTCCCCCTGGATGGGCTGCATGTGTTTTGATATTGTTTCCTACTAAGCACCTTTTTTTTTTAATTATTTTTTTTAAATTTATTTTTTAAAAAGTCATCCAATGTTGTTGCTAAAGGTGCACTCATCAAGGCTGAACTGCTCTACAGTTTCAGGAATGTACTACGGTTTTAGTGCCAGAATTGCTCATTTGAATCTCATCAAATTCTGTGATTGAGAGAATGGAAATGCTTCCAGTTAACATGAATCTAGCAACAAGAACAATATTTTGACTTGCAAAATATTGCATTTACCTAAAAATGCTATTGTCACACTTCTAACCTTATTGTTGGTTTACAGACATGAATATTGACTAATAATTCATAGAATCATAGAACAATTCAGGTTGGATGTGACCTCGGAAGGCCATCTGGTCCAACCTTTCATGGGAAAGGGAGACTAGATGAGATTATCTAGCATCCTTGCCAATTACATCTTGAAAACTTCCAGGAATGGGGACTCTACCACGTCCCTGGGGAGGTTGTTCCAATGAATGACTGTTCTCACTGTAAAAGTTTTCTTCCTTATATTGAGATTAAACCTCTCCCACTGCAACTTGTACCCATTGCCCCTTGTCTTCTCCATGTGGCTCCAAGGGAAGAGAGAGCCTTTGCTCTCTGGGAAGTTGTCCTTTAAGTACCAGAATACTGTGATGACATCTCCCTGAGCCTTGTCTTCTCCAGGGAGAAAAGACCTAATTCCTTCAGTCTTCCCTCACAAAGCAGGTTCTCCAGCCCATTGATCATTTTTGCAACCCTCCTTTGGACCCTCTCCACTCTGTCTGCATCTTTCTTCAATTGTGGGAACCAGAACTGGACACCGCACTCCAGGCATGGCCTGACCAGCATTGAGTGGGATAATCATGTCTACATCTCTGCTATTAACACCCCTGCAGATGCAGCCCAGGATCTGATTTGTCTTTGATGCTGCAGCAGTGCTCTGCTGACTTCAGCTTGTTGTCCACCAGGACCACCAGGTTCCTTTCAGCAAGGCTGCTGCCCAGCCACACAGACCCGAGTCTGTACTGGGCTCTTTGGTTATGCCATCCCAGATACAGGACTCTGCACTTGTCTTTGTTAAACTTTATATAGTTCTTGCTTGCCCACTCTTCCAGCCTGTCCAGGTCTCTTTGTAAGATGGCTCTCCCTTCTGATGTGTCCAGCTCGCCATCAAGCTTAGCATAATCCATGATGCTGATAAAATCACAACAGAGAAGTATCTCATTATACTGCATTTGTTCTTATTTCTATTGTAGTCTCCATCATACACAGAAAACCACAGCTTTTAACAACAAATAACTTCAGAGTCTCTTGAACTCAAGATGAAAGTGCAAGAAGAAACAATACAAAACCCTTACCAATAAAAAAAAAATCTGACACGTTAAATTAGCAGAAAAGTCACATAGCAAGAGATCAGAGTACCCTAAGATAAGACGCTAACCAACTACTCCAGCATGGCTTCAGCATCTGTAACATGTACCTCCCAGTAAGTCACAGTGCATTTCACCAAAACATGTCACAGGAACTAGGGGTGTGATTTTACAGTGCTTCATCTTCAGTTGAAAGAACTACTACTGCTCAGCTTGAAGATCTATCACCATGGCACAAATACAATGATGAGGTATGATATCTGCCAGCTTCATACAATTATATTCTCCAAATGAACTGTCCTACTGTTGACAACTCTCTCCTATGCACAATCTTACTGTCAGGAAGACCAGAGGACAGAAAAAAAAGCTAAGCATATAAAGAAACAGAAAATGTAGGTTTGACACTCACAATCCACCCTGATCCATCCACCAATCCTTATTGATTTATACCTTTGCAGCTTTGTCTCTTACTTTATAACCCTTTGGTACTTTATTCCTGTGTTACTAAGTTCTTGCCTTTGGTGAGTATTTTTAATAGTTGCCCTGGATGGCCCACAACAGCTGGCTGATCTCCTTATACTGCCTCTTCAAGGAATAAGAGTAATTCCCTCCACTGTGCAGAAACTCAATTAAGTGTGGCAGAAGGCCAGAATTGATGAATAAGGCTCCTGACCAAGTTCAAATGCTGATGGGAAGTATGTATAAGGCTGAAGAGGGGATTGGCTACCCAGGAGGAACACTGACAAGATGTCAAAGAGCCAGTCAAGGGAAGTGATTCTTTATCTCTATACAGTCCTTGTGAGACAGCATCCTAAGTACTTTGTCTAGCTTTAGGCTCCTCTGAAAGCGACACTGAAATACTGACACGAGTCCAGAAGAGTCCTCCAGATAATCAGAGAGCTTGAGCACCAGATATGCAAGGAGATGCTTCTGAGGGAACTGGGATTGTTCAGACTCAAGAAGAAAAGGCTAAAGGAGATCTTATTGCTGTCTTATTGCTAGGAGGGTGCAAAGATGAAGCCAGACTCTTCTCAGATGTGCACACTGACAGAACAGGAAGCAATGCACTAAAGTTGGAACATGGAAAATTAATTAGGCAAAGATGTATTGATTTTATAATCAAATACTGGAATAGGCTGCCGAAACTGGTTGTGGTATTTCTACTCTTTGGAGATACTCAAAACCCAACCAGACCAATTGTCTTTACTTTGAGTAGGCGTTACATGATACAGCCTCCAGAGATCCTTTCTAATCGTTACTCTAGGATGCCATATAACAGTTCCACATGTCCAAGCTCACCCAACATTTCCCTGAAAAGTCCTTGGATGGCTACTGCAGGTAATGATTACCATACATAGGCCTTCATTTTGAACAATGTCAGGTTCAGCTATCAATTTCGTGTCACAAGGAAATCAAACGGTAATTAGCCTTCCTTTACAAAAGACTTGAGCTGAGCTAGAGAAATTGAGCTTGATGCTTCTGCCTAAGAAACTATGCATAAACAATGAATGCTTAGGCTAGTTTGCACTGCTGTACCTCAGTTTTATCCATTTTGTTCCAAAAGCAAAACAAGAGCCTTAAGTAAGCAGGACAGAATTTACATATCTGGAAGAACGAACTCCTGAGATCCATGATTGGCATAAAAAGCGTGAACAAGAGATGACAGAATCCTAGAGCGGTTTAGGTCAGAAGGGACCTTCAAAGATCACGTAGTTCCAACCGTCCTGCCACGGGCAGGGACAACCTCAACTAGATCAGTTTACTCAAAGCCCCATCCAACCTGACCTTGAACACTTCCAGGGATGGTTCATCCACAAGTTCTCTGGGCAACCAGTTCTCATCACTTTCATAGTAAAGAATTTCTTCCTTCTATCTGCTGTGGTTTAGCTCCAGCTGGCAGCTAAACACTACATAGCCACTCACTCACCCTCACTGAGGGGGGGACAGAAAAATACAACAAAAAGCTCGTGCGTCGAGATAAGGACAGGGAGAGATCATTCAGCAGCTACTGTCATGGGCAAAACAGACTCAACTTGGGGAAAACAAATTCCATTTTATTAAACAATCAAACCAGAGTAGAACACTGAGAAATAAAACCAAATCTTAAGAGTGCCTTCCCCCGATCCCTCTCCTCTTCCTAGGCTTAACCTTACTCCTGAATTCTCTACCTCCTCCCTGCTTGTGGTACAGGGGAATAGAGGTTGCAGTAGGTTCATCACATGCTGTTTAGTGCCACTCCTTCCTGCTCAGGGAGAGGACTCCTTGCACTCTTCCCCTGCTCCAGCATGGGTTCCTCTCACAGGAGACAGTTCTCCATGAACTTCTCCAGCATGAGCCCTTCACATGGGCTGCAATTGTTCACAAGCTGCTCCAGCGTGGGTCCTTTCCACAGACTGCAGCCCTTCAGGAACAGGCTGCCCCATCGAGTCCCATGGACTTGTACATTCAGGTTCCTCAGATGGTCTTGAACCTGATCAGCTACTATGAGTGGGACTTCATTCCTCCAATCCCTGCCTTGAAATTCAGGGACTCGAGAGATGTGGGAAGAACAATTGCCAGTGAAAATTGAGACCAAAAAAAAAAATAGTTTAGCTCTTCAGTCTTCTCTATGTCAGTTCTCACTAGATCCTCTCCTTTCAATTACTGAGGGGGATATAATGTCTTCTGCCTTCCTTTTCTAATTTACCCATAAAAACTCTTATTATTAAGGTGTCCCTCACCACAGCAGGGGGATTAGAACTAGATGATCTTTAAAGTCCCTTCCTACCCAAACCATTCCACGATTCTATGATTATTCTTCACATCCCTTGCCAAGTTTAGCTCCAGCTGTGCCTTAGCTTTCCTGATCTCATCCCTACATTCCCAGGCAATATCCCTATATTATTCCCACGCATGCCCCTTCTTCCACTGTCTATATATTTCCGTCCTGTGCTTTAGTTTGACCAGGAAGTCCATACTCAGCAACGTTAGTCTCTTGCCTTTCTTGCCTGATTTCTTGCACGTGGTAATCAATAGACCTTGTGCTTTAAGAAGAGTCTTTAAATAGCTGTCAGCTGTCTTCTGTTCCTTTATCCCTGAAGGTTGTTTCCCAGAGTCTCCCATCCACCACTCCCTTAAGCAACTGAAAGTTCGCTTTCCTAAGGTTTAGAGTTCCGACTACATTTTTCACCTAGTCTATATCCCTCAACATCATGAATTCCACCAGGGCATGATCACTACAGCCCAGGCTGTAGTGGCTGTAGCCCAGCTGATGCCAATCTTGACCTTTACAGTAAGTTCCTCTGCATGGGTGAGCAGGTCCACTAATGCACCTCCTTCGGTTAGGTTTTCTATCACCTAGATTAGGAAGTTATCCTCAAGAGTCTTCTAGACTGCTTGCAGCTTGCTGTGCCACTTTTCCAGCAGATGTCAGGGTGACTGAAGTTCGCTAACACAACCAGGGCCTGCAAGCGTGATGCTTATCAATTTTCAGTGACAGTGATCAGATTGTAGCTTTCCAGATGTACAGTGACTTCCAGCTCCTCCAGTTTGTTATCCATGCTGCATGAATTGGTATAAAGACACTTAAGTTGGACTGCTGACTGTCTCACCTTTTTGGTGGAACCTTTTTGGAAGCTGAGATCACTCCTCACTACTCCAGTAGGCGTGCTCATTCACCCTGGTGTTGTGAGTACACTAGTGTCACAGCTTTGCACTCCAACCTCCAACTTTGTTAGTTTAAAGCATGATTCACTAAGTCAGCCACCATGCCAGCAATGCTTTATGACATCTCCCAGCATACAAAGTAGGGTCAACAGGTGAAAGAAATGGTAACTAGTTCAATATATACAAAAATACATGACACTTCACATAACACGCAATTAAGCTGGGGGCTCAATACCACAAAATATTTTGAATGTTAAAGATGTTACACGGTTCGGAAAGTAAGTGGACAAGTTCAAGAAAAAGAGCATTCCATAGACAAGAACTCAGAAGTCCTCAAATCACTTTCATTGCGTCTCTGTATGGCTTCTCTGTTCTCCTAGTAGTTGTCAGTTATCTGATACTGGCTGCTGGTAGGAACAAAGAACAGATCTAGACAGAATGCTTTGTGTGGTCTAATACAGCAACACAGTGTGCGGTGCACACTTCCTGTGCACAGGGATACTAATATCACTAATCAAACTATTAGTGCACTATGAGCACAGTGCCCCTAAACCTGAACCAAAACAGTGTATTTGGCAGGGAACATATGAAGCGCAAAAAGAGGGAGGTGGCAAAAGGAAGCTAGTACTTAAAAATACACTTGCTATTTATAAACCTTGTTGAGACAATTTTGAAACAGAAATCACTGTGCAAACGGTATAATGCTTGAATCTTGACGTTTGCATTTTTCTCCTGCACTATTTTGAGCCTGCTATACCTAAGACGTACATATTTAAAAAAGTAATTGTAGCCACAGACAGATTTTTCAGAGAAGTAATTAACAGAAATTATTTTTTTCAATAAAATAATATGAAATTCTGGTTATATATTTAATATATCAGCTAGATAAAAACTAATGTAGCATATTTTTAATAGCTCTCATTAATAAGTTAAGCCCTGTAGAAGCACAGATTGGAGAGCAGACAAAATTCTGTGGTAGCTCATACAAAAACTGTTCACCAAATTCAAACACAAAGTCTATTGTAAGTACAGGAGACAAAAACCTGGTAACACAAATGCTGACGTGTCTGGATGGCATCCGCAAGATTATTATCAAGACTGAAGTAATTTTACCTCTACTGTATTCAAATTTATTAAAGTATTTGAGGAAGTACCTCTGTAAATCTGAATTATTACACAGCCACTTTGAGTCACTCATAAAAGAAAAATTTGTACGAAGAACATACGTATTTTTTTCTTTCACAGTTAAGACTATATTTTTTCCACCAGTTGTAACTAAAAGTGAAATTGCTCATAACCACATTGTATTCATAGAAACACCATTTACACAAGATTATTCTGGCAGGTACTTACGCAAAGGATTTTGCCCTTCGCTGGCATAGTACTCGTACATGCCACTTTTGACAAGCGTATCATAGTGGGGCAGGAAGTCAATTCGCTCCTTGGTTGCCGAAAGCAGTATTTGATCAACTGACTGTAGCAGATACAAAGTAACTCCATCTTGAACAAGGTCACCTGCAGTGAAGATTAAATATTAAGTATTTTGAAGAGCACTGCACCAGGCAACTTCTGCTCTCAAAACCAGGACAGGTTTAGCCTCAGGTAATCTCCACATTTTCTTCAGCATTGACTGCTCACCACCCTAGCAACATTTAATTTAAAACCTTCTCACATTTCCAATCTTAATAATGCAAATTTTCTCAGGTGACAGCTCATTTACATGTTGTTTTTTCCTATTATTTACAGAATTTGCGATGCAAGTAAAAAATTACTTTGTGTAACTGTTATCATGCTAACGTGCAATTGTTAAAAACTTGTTTGTGAAAGTCAATTTTGTAACAATTCTTGGCAAACTATTATAGGATTTGCCCTTCCAGTTTATTATTGCAAGTCATAGAACGTAAATAATCATCATGTGGTTTTTAAAATCAATATAAGAAATAGCTGTATTTATTTTGCCATTTAAGATACTTACTGAAGTTGTCTTCTTTAATTTCCTTCCTGTTTGTTGTGGTGATAACAAAGTTTTCATCAGTAGCTATGCCAAATGCCTACAAAAATTGGAGGTTATTCAGTTATGATAACAAAATATTCCATAATGTATTCAGATAAATTAAAAAAAAACCACCACAAAACCCAACTGTCTTTCTATTTACTTTACCACAAACTACAGAGAAGTGACCAAATATTTTTTCCTGTATTAACTCAGAACATGGTTTAATTCCAGAACTTTATTTCATTTGCTTTCTTAATTTAGACAAAACAGTCTGTACTAGAGTAGTCTGGTTTTTTACCTGCTTAAAATATGTTCTAGCGAGCAACAGAAATTTTAAGGAAGAGAAAATGTCTTACTGGTAATCACCTTGAGGGCGGAGGAACAAGAATGAACAGCTCTACCTCAGACTGTACAACAGCAACAGTCATTACCTAGAAGGTGTTCCATATCTAATTGCACTCTTTTGACACATTAAACCAATCAAGTATTTCTTAATATTAGATACACGTTAAAGTCTTTGTTTTTCAATTATATCATATATTTAAAAAATAATTAAGATTTCTTTTATAAAATTCTCTACCATTGTAACACTGAAACATATTCTTCTGATTCTAAACAATCTTTGTTGTTTTGCTGCCTCCAACTTTTGAATATGTTTCTGTAGCTTTGGACTTTTTATCCTGCTTTCTACATACATTTATATGACTTTACATCTGCCCTCATTTTGGCACCCTGACGTCCAACACTAATCCCTTTCTCAAAATAATAAACGAAGTATCTGTATTTTCTCCTGCCTTTCCAGGCCTTTGAAACTCAAGTAACAGCCAACTTGGGTCGTGTTTAATTCCATCAACCCCTTCAGTCCTGCAGTCATGACTCCGACAGGTGCTTTCTGCACTTTTAGCCAGATTCTTCCCTGAAGCTTTTGCATTCCCTGTAGCAGGTTGCCCTCATCATTTCCCGCACCCCTTTTCCATCCCTAGTACTCAGACTCACATAAATATTTTTTAATGACACCTTAAGCAGTCTTTTAAAGTCTGCTTTCCATCTTTCAGTTACCTTCTCCCTAGGTGTGACTATGTTAAAGACACATTATCCATCAGCAAAACTAGCAAAATTGTTAAATTTCTCATAGCACTTTGTGCAAGTGAAACAAATGGAGATGACACAAGATTGATCTTTAGAGTCTGAAGTATTTATTACTTTTTAACTCTTCCATATTCAGATCACTTAAATTTAACCTCTCACATACACAAATTTCCACATGGCAAACCTGTGCAGAAAAAGAAATATTGCTCAGAGCACAGAAAATAAGCAATAAAAAAAAAATACAGATACCATAAAAGAAACATTCTACAGCGCCATTCAAGGCTAATGGCTAATATAGAATAACTGAACTGAAGCATCTTTTCCCTCCAGGTATAATTAGAACTCCCCCGTTTTCTCTGCCTCCCAAAAGCTCTTCTGCTCTCAAAACCTTATGAGGAGTGCAGTATTCACTTTAAGGCAGCAAGAAGTTGGGATGAGGTAGTGCACGCATCAAGACAGCAGCCAGCTAGTCAAGCATGGGCAGCCTCCTCCTCCTGGTCCTCTCTCCTATTCCATGGGTGAGCATCAACTAAGCCAACCTCAACAGCCTCACAGGCAGAGCTGCACCTGCATTTCCTGGGTGAGCCCAGCATTACTGTATCTACTGGCAGCAAATGCTTTTTGCTTCGCTCCAAATGCCTGTCATTTTGAGATAAGCTACTAGGCAGGTTCGTGGACCAAGTCTGCAGACAACCTGTTTTTCTTGTTCTTGCAGGAATTTAAGAGGCCACATCCTTTGTAAACTTTGGCCAACTTAGAAAATGTCTCAGCTTGAAAGCTTCACTTGTATGTAAGACTTATTTGTTTTACTTCCTCCTTCCCTCCATCCTATGCTCTTAGTTATCCCAGCTCCTGTCTCTTCCCCTTACGCCAGGAAGTGGTGAGGTGGCTGCACAGTTGTGGATGTGGTCTCCAGGAAGATGAGCTGGTCATCCCTGAACAATACGCGAGCCTACTGGATAATTTACTTGAATAGTTGATAATGTTTTATTTGATTCTGATAGACAATGTTTGGTCAAATGTTTATTTCTCATTAAGATTCTCACATGTAATAGACATCACAGTATCTTTTGTTAACTTGCTATCAAGTTCAGGTTTCACTGCTGAGCCTGTTTCAGTCTAGTACTGTGTCCTTTTTCAAACAAGCACTGAAGATGCACCCAATTCTTGAGTTCAGAAGACTCATGTGACAATCTAGCAGTATGTTCAAATTACAAATCTGTTGGTTATTCTTTTGCAAATTGCCCAGATGCACAATCATGATCTAGCTTTTGATGTAATCAAAATTTTGAAGAGCACAATAGAATCACTATGCTCAGAAACGCCTCTGTACATTCACAGTGAAAGTATGTTTGGAGGTTGCTGTGATAAAACAGCTAAGCAGAAAGCTTTTATCTTTTTGGATACAAAAGATAAGACTTTTGGGAAAAAACAGAGACAAGCTCCAAATTAATCCACAGTGTAGGAGAAAATAATAATAATAATAATAATAATAATAATAATAATAATAATAATATGTTCTTTAAAAGGAGAAGTAGACATGTGAAAAGACAAGGATTCCTAAACTACTGGTTACATACAATCACTACATGCAAAAGTAAAAATGTTACAAAGGCGAATATTTATATGCATACAAAAGAGAAAAAAGTCACATAAAAAGTACAGAAGATTATATCAATGAATCAATTTTGAATAGTCTGGGAAAACAATCCTAGCTGTTCACTAAAAGCCATTTAAATTGTTTGCTCCAAGCCACACTTGGAGGTGTATGGAGTGTACAATGCAGAGTTTTGGTGCCAGAGGGCTGAAAGGTGACCAGAGTGGAAGGAGGCATTAATTGCCCTGAGCCAGTCACAGCCAGCACCAGATGGCTCTCAAATTGATGGAAACAACCCATTGCATGCCAAAATTTCAGCCACAATGGCACATGGTGCTTCTGCTCGAACATACTGGGGAAGAAATAGAGGAGACAAACGAGAAGCAACAGAGGAGATGGATCAGAGGAGACACTGCTAGGGACAGCACCGGAGACACATTGAAAGGAGGTGCTCCATGTCAGAGCAGGGATGACTCCAAAGGTCCTGGGGCCCATGGCAGATCCAAGTAAGGCAGGGAATTTTCCCTCTCTGTCCTCTTACTCCCATGAGGCTGCGGCCTGTGGACAACCCACCAGAGCAGAAGAAAACCAGTAAATAGCATGGAGGAGGAACAGCAGCAGAGGGAAATCCTGCACACAGCCCTGATCTCTCACGCTCCCTGTTGCCTCATCAAAGGAACTGGGACTGACTAAGCATTGCATGTGGGGGGAGCAAGTGCAGCTTAGACTAGCAATGGGGGAAGATAAGTGTATGACAGAGGATGAGCTTGGAGAAGAGGGACGAAAGGCATTTTTCTAAGTGTATGTTTAATTGCCCCTCCAATCAATAATCAAATTTTGTGTTAACAGGCAATAAGTGTTCGTTTTCCCCACAGCAGGATGTCAGTCATTATACCTATGAAACGATACATAAGCCAAAAAGCTGTCTTTGTTCAAACAAAATAAATGCATTCTTTACAAACTGGAGGCTCAGTCTGGAGCACTGCCTATGTTTCATGATAAATAAAGCTAATAGCTCTCAATTTGTTGGTGGATGTTTATGATATGAGATTAATATAATGATAAGAGTTTGAAACAGCCAAATGAATGCCAAAAGCCCAAGCTTTCAGCAGAGCAATTTATAAGTACAACACATGACAGTGTGAATGAATTGTGATCTCTCTAACCCTTAAATCTGAATCAAGAAGGTTCAATTTATGTACTTGCTTCAGTCACTTGTTCTCTTTATAAACTAAAAAAACCCTCAAAACAAAACACTAGCCCACAAATCATAGGCAACTCCTCAGCAGCTAAGTCTCCTTCAACTAGGCCTCAGTTTCTTTTCTCTTTCACATATTAGCATATAAGCACCAAAGCAAATTTTGCTGCTAGTTGATTCGAACATGCACTGTGAGGCTTACCTGGCCACTAAGCCAACTAGAACACTATACATGAAGTCAAGATAGATTTTTGCCTCTAGATTTACCATCTGCCTTGGAAAAGGTGTTAAACAACCAAATGTTCAACTTTACGTGCATACCACCACAGCTTGCAGTAACATGGATAGGCTTGAAGTGGTAAGTGAAGGAGAAATAACAAACTGCTTCCACTGGTCCTCCAGACCATTACCATAAAATAATAATTGCTGGTGCTCGGTTTCCAAACTAAAGTAATGGAACAGTCTCACACACGACAGACTTAAAACAGTGAAACCAAACCTACAATATCTTTATAGATAAGACATTTAATCCATTGAAACCCAAACTTTTCCAACACAAACAGTTGTTTCCTACAATAAGCAACTTCCATACCTTTAAAATTCTGTCTCCCCTCCTACGCTAACCATTCCCAGCAGACAGACACATGAGAACGATGTGAAAAACTGGCCTTGGATCTTGGCTATGTAGTCAAGGGATAATAGAGATGTAATAGTCATGCAGCCACCTTCCACAAAGTGGCACCTAGCCCAGAAATAGTTTTCTGGGCAGAAGGACTGTACTGTTGATGTGAACCTCTTAAAGGGGCGTGAAACTATCAGTTAATTGCAAAGAAATTTGGCAAGGGCATTTTCAATGCTGTCCTATATAGCTACTCATTTCCACAAAATTCATCTATGTACCCCAGCTACCTAACCTGATAAAAGAAATACAGATTTCCTTTGAGTATTTCACACTGATCCAGCAGCTCCTTTGCAGGGACCTGTTTAGGAATCTAAAAAATAAACCTAAATGCCACATCCAAACTCTGAGAGCCCTGTAGCCTTCTGTAACTTTGCATGTGACTAACGGAACATCCCATGCTATTTGCCAATTTCTCACCTGAAATATATATATATTTACCAGTTAGCTATCCTGCTTTATTTTATACAATTAGAAAGAATTATCGGTCCAAACTGAGAGAAATTAATTAGATCAACAAATGGACGAAACTAAAACATATTTAAGGAAAAAGATTCTATTCTCACATCACAGATTTTCAAAGCAAGAACTATCTTTCAGTAGTGCTTACACATACTGATATTTGTATCATCTCTCAATCATTCATACAACTAGATATTATTAAGTCAATTCATAAAAAAATAACAAATACACAAAGTAAGATATAAACAGGTTAAGTGGAGACAAAGGCCTTTGCTGGAAGTAATTGAGAACTGTATGAGCACTCTCAAGAGTGCTAATCAGATAAAGTTTTTCCAGTCCACTGTTGGGTCAGCTAGTCTCAACATGATGACAACCTGCTGAGGATCTGGTACTGATCACTCATGGTAGCAGAGCAGGTATGATAACAAACATCTTTAATCATAACCTGAATGAGCTTGCCTAATGTCAGAACACAAACATATATCATCTTCGGACACAAACAGAAAGGGGATTCAAAAGTCTCTACAAAAGCAGTTGCATTCAAAAAAAAAAAAAAAAAAGACAGAAACTATTTCCAAGCACTTCTTGGAACACAAAACAAAGACTTGCACATTACAGAAATATAAGAATACCCTGGTAGCCCATATCTTCTAGGCAGATGGTCACTAGAGACAACCTACAGACAAAAACTTGCAGTGAACACTAGTGTTCTGAAACACCTTCCAAACATCCTTCACTGACAGTCACCTCCATCTAAAGAATGAATTACAGAAGACAACATTTGCAGAACTTGAAGCACCTGCTCTGTCCTACTTAAAAGTTTCACTACTTTTCCAAGTTCAATTGATACACTTCTAAACATTCACAAAGAGATATCAATGAAAGGTGTTAAAAAGTGAACAGATGGTTCAATAGAAACACTAAGAACATCGCTACCTATCACAAGATACAGTAATAGAAGTTTTTATGTGGTATCTTAATTGTGGTAGAAAAACAGAGAGAAAAAGAAGAGATTTAACAAGTGGAAAGAAGCTGGGGACCCTAGAATTTATGCAAAGAGCATGCTGTCATTAGTAGACCTATTCAGAATCTGGAAAAATACAGGAACTTTCACCAGACCTTCACAAGCCATTGTGTCTAAAAGCACAATCACAATATTAATGAATGCAGCTATCAGCCAAAATTTTGACATCAACTCCATATAGATTCCACCACAAAAATAATTTGTGTGGCATCATTTGTTAAAGTAACAAGAATTTGGATACCACTTGTCAAAAGCAAAAAATTCTTGGTCACATCTAAGAAGGTGCACCTGGATAACTAATGCTAAAAGAATGCAGATACTCTGCATCTGACCATATCACCAGCACTCAAAGTTGAGCAGGAACTTAAAAACCACATAACTTTCCAAATCAGTCAACACATAGTAAGGCAGTAACTAAGTGCACAAACTGCATGCGTCTTCCCACCCAAACGTCAGTAACAGAGATACTACACACAAGCATCTCAGTGAAGCCTGAAATACAATATGACCGTTTTGGAAAACACTCGCAATAGTGTTGCATCTTATACATACCTTACAGTACCTCCAATAGCTTACTTAAAAATCAAGGAAAAACTTGTTTTATATATGCACAGTATGTCTAAAAGATATTTATTTTTAAAGAATCTTGAAAAGTGAGTAAATGAACATAAGTTTTATAACAGGAAAATATAATTATTGTAAGATGGACATCATTAAGAATGGAAGTATTTTTACTGAGTAAATTAATCAGAACAGTAGCTTAGTAAGTAATCCAAATACCTCTTAAATACATTTAAGAGTTACCCTCTGGTGATAAAACCAGCAGAATTTGCTAATATTTTTTCACTGAACACTAATAATCTCATTATACATTATTTATTAGGCATTGGCAAGCAAATACTCACAAAAAAACCCCCAAAACCCAAAACTTATCTCTTGAGTTTCCACCCCTGCTGTACTACTACTCCATATTCCCTCTTAATGAGCATCCTTTTTTTTGCCTCTTAGCATATTGATACACTTGAATTTAATTTGGTGGACTGGCAAAATAATCTGTTTAAATAACAGGTAGGCTGTTAGTATACAATGGGAAGCTCAACAAAAGATGTGACAGAAGACTAAAAGCAAAATATTTTGGTTTATTGTGATGTCTGAATTTTGAGTATTTACTTAATTTACAGGTATTTACTTTCTATATAGACTACAGATACATACTGCCTATATATTTCTTCAAACAAGGAGGTCACAACAATGATGAAAAGTTTCAAACGAATTAAAGAAGCATTTCCAAATACATTCAATTCCTATTTAAGTAGGAAGACTAATTTTAGTACAATTAGCTCTCTTCAGACTGATACTTCACCTCAAGGCCTCTTAAAGACCCCTTCACATATAGCAAAACTTTGATGCACTTTTCAGTACAAATATCTTTCTGCTTTAAAAGGACTGTAACCTCTGCAAGTGCCTGGAAGGATTCCTGCTAGCTTAGTAACAAACTGAAGTGTTCCAACCTCACTGTGTACCTGACAATATGAGCAAGGGATCTAGGATTAGCTGCCAAAGTTTAGCTCCTTTTCCTCACTGCAGGTAAATACTTCCCAATTATACTCTAAGCATCAGGACAAGCAGTGGGGCATCTACCTAATAAAAGATGACAGGAAGGTGTACAAACAATAATACTCCCAAGAAGAGGCAAGACCCCCTATTTAACTGATTTAGCAACCTCAAAATTTCATGGTTCTGGAGACTGAAATTACATGGCAGTTCCACATATGCTCAAACGGAATAATCAAGCAAACAGATAATTTTTCATTAAAAGGTTTCTGCTTTAGGATCGATCACTGCAAGGAAGAAGAGTGAAGACTATACATGCTCCAGCTTCTTTTTTAAGTTTTTGTTTTGTTTTTTAATTCTCCCTCCTTCCTCTCTCCTCCCCAAAGGAAAGGCTAATTTATCAGTATATAAAGCTATATCCGGCCACACTGCCATGTATTAACTTGTTGTTAGGGGACAGTAAGAAAATTCGTAAGGTGACAACAGATATTTGCTTCAAAATCAAAACAAGAAGTTTGAAAAATTAATACTGAACGTTTTAATAATAATGGAGGAATGTTTTATGTGACAACAGATAGAGAGGACATGAATCAACTCCTAAATCCACCTCTCAGTGGCTGAATCTTGTCTCAAGAATCAGTTATTTCTTACACAAACAGGAATATATGCACTTTCTCTCTGCATTATCAAAAAAAGGTAAGTCTCAGGAAGCAGCAGCCTAACACTATGCCTTCAGGTATTCAAGTATTTTCAACTTGGGATCATCACATACTGTAATCAGGTTTAATTTCATTATTTTTTTTAAGATTTACACTCTCCTTTGACTCCTATGTATTCAGTTACAACAAAAGGAATTATCTTATGCCACAGGAAGATGTTCACAGCAGAAACAGTTCCAACAGCTTCATATATTTCTGGCACCCTTGTCAGACATTACCACCCCTACAGCCCAGTTGGCAGGCTGGAAAATGCATGTGCACCTTCGCTGCATGTTACAGTAGAACAATTCAGTCACAAGACAAACTGCCAATGAAAGTCAATTTAAAGTCAAGTCTGTACTGAGCTTGAGCTACCAGACAGGATACCCATAGAAATGAACACTGCTAATGCGCCGCATTTGCCTGATCATGCACTCAGGTTTCTAATAGCTTTAATTGAAGAAAAATGAATGCAACATTCTGCTTCACCTTAGTCTGAACAATTCCAAACTTGCTTATCAAAAGAATCTTTCTTCATGAACTTTCATCACTTCCCCGATATGTATTCAGCACCATGAAGTGGAGAAAGTCTGTTCCAATCAAGTGAACCCATTCATCATCCTTCTCCTCAAAGCAGTTGGTTGCAACTTTCAAGAGGCCACAGATTCGGCTCTTTGGAGTAAAACACTCAAAGAAATGCAACAACGCACAAAACTCCCCGAGGCACCGAGATGCCAGAGCAGTCTTCTGGAAGCCTAATAAGAACTTGCACACTGTTGGTGTGGGAAACATCAGACACTAGACTTCCTGGACCTCAGTCTGCCCAATTTTCACTGTATCAGTATTTACTGGTCATGTCAAACCATTTGAATGCATGGCAGCACGTTGAGGTAGAGTTAGATCACCACATGTAAGATAACAAAATATCCAAGGTGCAGAGAGTCACCACACTGAAATTAGCTGTGACAGAAGCTTCTCTGACTGAACTCACAGACAGTCAACATATTATTGAAGAAGACCTTTCTCTAAGGGAATGATCATTTGAGGTTCCTGTTGCACAGGTTTATAAGAGCACTGACTCCATCATTATTAACACCCCAAAACGGCCACTAGGACTGGTGATAAGGATTATGGTAAGAAACTATACTTGAAAATTTTGCTTTCATAGACATCAAATCCAAATATACTGAGTTCTGCTTTGCAGCGCCAAACACTACATTGCACATCTGACTGCCGTGCCTAATGGCATTAAAATGCTGACTCCACAACATCAATACATTTTTGAGATAAGAAAACTCTGAAGCTGTTTCTACCCAAGATCCATGAAATCTTGTGATGATGGCTTATTTCTGTAGAAGACTGCAAATATGCCAAAAGCTCTGTGAACTACTGAACACCATGAGGTTGCACGGAAACAAGTCACTGGAGTGTGCAGCATATATAAAAAGATATGAAAAGAAAGACTCCCATGTTGCAAACTAGCTTTAACCTCAGCCTATCAATTAATTACAAAAGATAACAAAAAAGACAAGTTAAACATCAACATAATTGCCCTGAATACTGAATATATGAAGTATCCTTGCAATTCACCTGCTAGGTAGAGTTGAGATGGGATCCATTAAGATAATTCTTGGAGGAAGTCACGTAGCACTTAAAATTATTCATAGGAGATATGAACCCTACAACGATGCTCCATTAAAGAGGAAACTGGTTCTCAGAAGGCCACAAACTCACCCCACTGACTAACTTCTCAGAACCTTACACTGTATAAAGCGTACTGATTTCTTTATTCCACTCAGTTACTTGTTTCTCCCAGTCTTTCCAACCTTAGGACTCTGACCAGATCAAGTGATGTGCTAACACTCCATAGCCAAATTACTGCTGAGTAGTAGTGCCTTAAGTAGTAGTACAGACTCAGCACCTCTAACAGAATATGAATATGCCGCTTTGAACACTGAAGTAGGAGAACTGTGCAAGGAGGAGGCAGCCGTGTGTGACAGCTATTCCTGTTGACAATGATAACTCAAAGCTTCCATCGCAGTAGGGAAACATTATGTTAAACACTGTCCAGACATACGACAAACGAAGCAATTTCCCCCAAGAATTTATAGCCTAGAGAACAAAGTGCAATTGAACTAGATAAAGAAACTAAAATAGAATGTTTTATCAGACTAAATTAGTGCACAATTTACAGCTGATTCTCCTGTGTGCTTCACAATATAAAACAAACATATGCAACTAACAGGTTTATGGCATTTAGCACTCCCTCAGGAAACGAAACTATGACAGAAAATGGGCGATGCCTACTGGTATCGCTGGCTAACTAACGTAAACAGCCTGTAGGCAGAAAGAAACCTTCTCCTCCAAGAGATCTGGAGACAGAGTAAGTTCTCACGTTGCATAACGAAAGGAAAGAGAGCTGAAAGGACACACGAGATAGCAAAGAACCAGTCAGGTCAAGCACTTGAATGGCAGCCATCGTGCGGGCTTCAGAGAGGCAGTCTGCGGTCTACAGATGGGAAACGGCCGGCGCTGAGGGCCGACACCTCGGACAGCAGAAACACTGCCGGTGCGGCCCTCCGCTGCGCCACGCTGCACCGCGCCCGACCGAGGACGCCGGTTCCCCGCGCGGGGGAGCTCCTGGGTCGCCCGCTCCCTTCCCGCCCGCCGCCAGGGGCTGCTCCCGCCACGCCGCCCCGCACTCGCCCGCCGCCCGTTTTTGAGCCCGGCAGGTCCGGTACCCGGGGGTATGGGATGCCCACGGGAGCGGCCGCCGTCTCTCCTCGACACCTGCCCACCTGTCCCGGCAAGAAAGTTTCGGGGGGACAGGTGCGGGGCTCCCCGCCGCCCAAGGCCCCTCGGCCGGGCGCACAACCCCCCTCGCACATGGGGCTGCGGCACGTGCCGAGCCCCCTCGGCCGCGCGCGCGGAACGTTGGCGGCGGTTGGGGCGCGCGGCGCCCCCCGGCCCCGCCTGCCCCCGTCGCTTGCGGACCGTTACCGCCGCGGCCAGCCCCGCTGGTCTCGCCCTCCTTCCCTCCGTTTCCCGCCGCTCCCCGGTACCTGGCAGATGGCGCTGCGGAAGCCGCGGTAGTTGTCCTTGCCGTAGCTGAGCACTTTCTCATCCGGATCCGCCTGCTCCCGGCGCCGGTCGAAGAGAAAGACGGTGCGGTCCCCGATGCCTCGAGGCGTCAGCAGCACCGGCCTGCGAACTCCGCGGCTGCCTCCCGCTGCCGCCGCCGCTGCCATGTTGAGAAGCCGAAGAGACGGAAACCGTCCCGCAACGATGGCGGCGGCAGCAGTGGTACCTATCGCTTGGCCCGCGAGCTCCCCCGCCTGGCGCTGCCCGTCCCGCACCCGGAAGCCCCAGCCAGGAAAGGAGGAGGAGGAGGAGCCAAGCAGGCGGCCGGGACACGATCGCCGCGGAGGCCCGGAAGGAGGTGGGAGTGCCGCCGCTGGGGGCCGAGGGGGGCGGGGAGCGGCCGGGAAACGAAAGCGAACCTCAGCGCCGCGACCTCGGAAGGAGTCCACGCCCTCCGCCCGCCATCACTTCCGCTGCTTCTGGGCAGGGTGGGGCCGGCGCGCAAGGGGCGGTGCCGCCACCGGCGCCGCAGAAGGCGCGGAGGCGGCCTGGGCCGTGGAAGTGCGTGCTGTGCCAGCTCCGGTGGTTGACGCGCCTGAGGCCGCTGCCTTTTCCATGCAGGGCTGGGGTCCCTGGGTTGTCCCATGGTTGTAGGGGTGGCGGAACAGAGCGAGGCTTGTTCTTGCGGTTGGTGCGGCAGTTTGGCCTCAGCTTGGAAGCGTGAAGTTGTAGTTCGTCTGCATTAAAATGCACTGGGCGATTGAGATCCATAAGGTGTTTTTTATTGTTTTTAATGTTTAATGCTTGATGTTATAGTTTACCTGTCCAATTGAATGACAGAGACTGGCCAATTCCAAAACTTGATTTATTAAAGCAAGCGACCAGTAAGCAAAACAGCGCTGGGCGGCCGGGGAGTCTCCTGCTCCGCCAACAGCGCACGCCGAGGTGGCAAACCGTCCCATTCTTATACAATAAAACAATGAATATTTAATTGACACCTATACATATGCATTACCTAACCCTGCCTACTCCCACTTCGTATGCTAATTAGCTTATCAGTCCTTCGCGCTTGTGCAAATTCTCCCAAAAATTGTGGGCAGGGGTCTCCGGTGGTCTTTGGGGAGGAAGGCTGTAGGTCTTCATGGTGTACTTTTCACCTTTGCTTGAAATGTGATGATCCTGCAATCTGGCAGTGTTCTTATGAGTCCGAGCTAATTCATGTCCTTGTTAACCACTTGTTTTCCTTGAGCAAGGAGATCTATGTGACGGATGCCATCCTGTTTCCAAACTCCTTGCTCCTCTTAATCACTCCCTTACTCCCTGCTTTCGCAGTCCTGCATGTCTTGTTTATACAGCAGGATGTTGGCTATCATCACATTCTGCTAAGCAATTACCTTCTTGTGGAAAGATGTGAGTTTCTAGGTTTGGTGAACAAACAATACTGAGCTTATCACACTTGAAATGCTTTCCTGCTCTGATGGAAAGAGTTGGTGTATTTTCTTCAATCTTAAAAATCAAATTTGAATTAAAAACTCATTAAGTTCTTTGGTTTTGTATATGCAACACCCTAATGACTTTTGCGTTGCACCATTGTAGAAGAATGGTAGGACTAGAGTAGCTGCAAAACCGCAGGTGAAAAAGAAGAATTCAAGAAACAAGTACAGTCTTCACAGTCTTTAAGGAACCAGCGAAACATACTTGTTGGGGAACGCAAGATCTTTTGATTTCTCATTCATTGTAGGATGTACTAGCAGCTTTTCCTTCTATCATAAAGAATAGGGACATAGTTAGGAGATGCTTTGTAACTGAGCTTAGAGAAAGAAATCCAATAATCAATTTATGCGTTCAGGTTTCTGGAAGTTGCAGCTTATGTTTCTGATGAGGTTAACCTGGAGAAACTGAATGTGTTCAGTTTTGTGTGTTCCTTGTGCTGTACTTGCAGTTCATTATTTCATGCTGCGTGTTGTGCTTATATTCTGAGTTTATTCATAGCCTTTCAGTACTGTTGATTGAGCGTAACACTTAAAAAAGTTTCCTTAGTATTCGCTGCCATTTCTGAGAGAAGTCTCTGGTCTAAGAATACATAAATGTTTTAAGTGGAAAGGTTTTTATTTGTAGTCACTCCTTTTGGTGTGTGACATTTTAATTGTCTGTTACAACTGCTTGTACAGATTGAGATCTAGAAGACCTATATGGCTGGACACTTTAACCTTTAACCTTCAGGCCCTCTAAAAAGATGATCCCCCCTCCATTTTAAGTTAATTACTTTCAAGGTTTCCTGGTGCAAAATTGCACTTTCACTGATCTCTCATTTAGCAGTGTGCAAGGGGCACATAGGGTGTGTCTTCTTAGGCTAAGGATAGGAAACAAAATTAAAAAGCTATCCAAAGGAACACAGTCCTTCTTCTACGTGCTCTGTCCTGCTTCTCTAGAAAAGGTACAAACAGGAATGCTCAGAAGACTGCAGCTGCTTCTGTTCTGAGGAACTCTTAGCTTTGAAAGGAAAGGATTGGGACAGCATGTAGAGGAACTGAGGTTCATGCAGTTGCACTGTAAGAAAGCTAGTGGCATAGAGGAACACAGCCCTGTGGAGTTTTGTGAGAGCAACGAGCATGTGTGCTACTCAGTTAAAACAGGAAGAGTATCTTGAGAGTTCTTACATAGGCTGTGACTCAGAGCCCCTCAAAATAATAACTTGATTAAATTTGGAAGGGCCTATCAAACCTTGTTACTTTATGAGTTCATTAAACAGTTTTGTTTTTCAGCATACTTGTGAAGTATTTCTAGACTAGAGACAGTATTTACATTTTAGAATGCTAACTACTTTGGAAAAAAAAAACCTGGTGAATTATTTCATCTGGTTTCAGAGTGAATATACCAAGGAGGGAAGGATGGTTCTACCTGAAATACAGGCACTTCACCTGCATGAAAATAAAGTCCTCGTTATTCAGCCTATCTGCAGGGTACTTTAAAGAGTGCCTGCAGTTGCAAAGTTTTAATTCTGCAGTATGAAGTGTTTTGTTTTAATGACTGAGTAATGATTTTCAGACCTCATGGAAAATAACTTTATTTGTTGGAAAAAGAAATCTTGTCTATATTGATCTACTGGATTTTAAAGTCAAATGTCATGTTATTTCTCAATAGTAGCAGTAGAGTAACCAATTATTTGTTCATATTTCAGGTGATGCTCAGGAATGTGTTTTTTTTAATGTGTGCATGAGAATGTATTTACTATTATGTCCTCCCTGTATCTAAATTTTTCATTCAAGAAATAAATTATTAAGGAAGAATATGAACTAAATTCCAGCACTGGACATTTTGAGATAGTAAATATTTTGTATATATGTAATGAAAATCACTGTGTGTTCATTAGAATAAAGCACACAGCCCCTCTAGTAGGGTTTGTTGCAGTGGCACAGTCTATTGAGTGATACTGGATGCTACTGCCTACATATGCTTTGTAGGTACAAAACTACAAATTCCAAATTATCTAACGAAAAGCACTGCTCTTACTTAAGATAACAAAGGTTTTATATCCAAGAAGAGGAGCCTGTGGCATCTTGCATTTAGAACTCCACAGACCTTTGACATGGCCTGTTACAAAAAGTACCTTAGTGAGAACCCCTGAGGTGTGAAGCAAAACAGCATCATTACTTGAACCGCTGAGGTGCGAAACAACAGCGTCATTACTCAGAAAACATCTGAGAGACAGAAACCAAAGAGTAGAAAGAAACAGTAAATTGTTATCACAACATGCAAGCTAAGTTAGATAAGAAGTGGGTTGCTGAAGAACTGTTTGGGTTTATTTTTTCATTTACTTCTCATAACTTGAAAAAAAAGAGTCATAGTCCATGGTTTTGAGATATCTGACCAATGTGATAACAGATTAAATTACTTTTTTAAAAATTGAAGGCAACACAGGGAGAGATGGTGGAGGAAGAGGAACCATGAAGCGTTTGTTCACCCTCTTGTGGTCCAAATTAACTGTGTCATCTGGGCTTTGTGAATAAAACTCATGTAAATTCCTGCTGTTCATTGTGTACTTTGTTAACAAAAATAAAATGTGACATGCTCATTTAAAATTGAATGGAAATAATGGCGCTAATGACTACAGATAGGATATAGCTAGTTGTGGAAAGTATGCCTAAGATGACTGAGATTTCCAAACTCTAAAATAAAAATAGGAAAGACAATCAGGAACTTCCAGTCTATCTTATAAAGCAAGAAGGTGGCACATGGTGTTACGTTAAAAAATATGCAGAACTGATTGGAAGATATACTTTTTATATTATTTTCAGTCGTCATTAAATAAGTTTGATAGCGTCTTTGTGAGTACTGGAGACTCCACTCTCATGGGAAATGAATGAGGGTGGACCAAACCTTAAAAAACTTTCTTCCCCTGTGAGACAAAGAAACATGAATGATTCATGTATCTGACAAATGCACACTGGGAGAAAACACAGTTTTTAATTTGTGGAAAGGCTGTTAGAGTATAAGATTATTGTCTTCGAGCATTAATATTTTAATAGAATACTGCTGCTGTTAAGATTGCAAAGATTTTTATTTTTTTTTTAAGACTGTCTGAAGAAGTCCCTCCAAATACACTCTTACAAGTCATAAAGACTGGGATCAATACA
Organism: Ardeotis arabs; assembly: GCA_011801015.1. NCBI lineage: Eukaryota > Metazoa > Chordata > Aves > Otidiformes > Otididae > Ardeotis > Ardeotis arabs. Next base: position 36,466 of record JAAGAY010131895.1, read on the forward strand.
TCATTCTCTCCTGTAAGATGTGCAAGAAGTAGGAAAACTTTGTAAAAACATTGTCACAGAAAAGGGCCTACTACGTGTCTGGAACACTATGCTTTTCAATTCAAGTTCATGTTTCTACTATCTGGTCTTATTTGAATGTCTTCCCGCCTTTTTGTAGCTGAGCGTCATTACTACTTGTTTTTTCTCTGTAAGGCTACTTCCTCCTTTTACTGTTCCTATCACTTTGGCTTTTGGCACTGTTTTCGCACTCATCCTTTTTACGCTGGACTAACGGCTATTTTCTCCTGAACCATTAAGGAGTGCCTTCATCACCAGCTCCGGTAGCAGTGGCACTATGGAGTCTGAGCCAAAAAGCCAGGCAAGACCAATTGAATGGCAGACGTTTAAATGTCTCTGCATGGCATTGCCCCATGCTCCGGATTTTGGGATGGTGACACAGTAACCATTGTACTGTCTTTCTCATTGTTGTCATCTTTTGCCATGCAGAGATCCTGTAAGCATCTATCACAGAGTTTTTGTTGTAGCACATGCAAAAGACAGCTAGGATTTAAGGCATTTTTAGGCTAAGCATTTGTATGCTCAGCACCCACAATAATACATCTGAAGAATATCTTCGGAGTAATCAGTCAGGTGGGAAAGGTTGATCTTTGCTGGTTGCTGGAAGAGATCCTCAGTAATGCTGGATTGCTATTCTCTGATTTCTTGTTTATTCCTTTACAATTTTATATCTTTCATGTTGGTGGTTTTCCTCTTAAAAAATTTACACTTGTCCAAACAGTGCAACCTCTGGCTGTAGTTTTCCATTTCTTATCTTTTGTGACTCTACTCTGCAGCTTTCCTTATGACTTACGACTGGTGGCCAAACCCTTGGAAAGGGGAGAGGACGGTAAGTCACTATACAGTATTAGTCAAGTGCAGCCTATTTGACATCCTCTCTGCACTTCAAATGTAGTCTAATGGCCCTTGCCTAATTAAGACCTACTAGATAATTAGAAATGGTAACTCCAGATGCTCTTTTCCAGGCAGAACAGTGAAGGACTTTCTTTTCAGCTGGGTGCACCAGTAGTCACGCATGACTGCTGGTATTCACTGTTCTCAGAAGGGTCATGTGATTTCTACTGGTACAAAGGCACTCACTATTCTGAATCTTGCTGTGAGAAGTGAAAAAAAAATCCATATGTTTTGCTTGTTTCAAAATATTTATACACATTCCATCACCGCCTGTCTTTCCTTCTGCATTGGAGTCTTGCTAAACTGGTAAATATTTCAGTGGAGGTGAAATTGGAGTAACAGACAATTTCATGTGCCTTTTAAATCTTATCCCTATGCAAAGGGTTCTTAAGACTAACGTGCTGAACAAGTAAGGCACTGCCAGTTAAAATTGTGATCTCACACATGAGATGGTAGGGAAAACACCATACAGACCACAAATCACAGACTCCTTGTTATCATAAAGCTGTTGATAAGGTCTTCTGGAATGGATGGACGACACAGTCAATCATCCTGTAGACAGGCACACGATCCTATCTACTTTGGGCAAATGCTGGGACTGGTAGATTCTTATGAACTGAGATTCACAGAAGATCCACTCTCCATAGGGGAGTAGAGCACAACACACCTGGCATCTGTAATACCTTGTCTAGTACCCTATGGTCAGACTAATACCATGGACAGTCTCAAGCGTGAGCAGTAGCCTAGAGCATTTTCTCTGCTTGGCAACCATTACTGTTGCCTGACCTGTGATAGGTAACAGTTGGCTTTTATTCCTCTAGTAAATTTTTAGTCTGCAAATCTGAAATACAAGACAGCAGAACAGCACACAGATACTCTTCTGCCAGATCTTGCTGTTGTACTGATGCAAACTGACATCTGCTAGAAAAATCCTGTAAACAAATCAAGTTCTGCAGAAAAAGCCTGCAAAATGATTTAAGTTTTCTCAGGCTGACTATGCAATCTCTGACAATCCCCTAATACAGGACTGAAGATGCCAGTGTACTTTCCTGAGATAGGGCATTGGCTAAGGCATCAATAGTTCCTCATGCAGTGAGGGCACTGAAGGCTGTACAAGTCTTCAGTGCCCCTTACATTCTTTAAAAAGGGATGTGTACCATCAGAAACTTTCAAGAAGCACCTAAAATGGTAAAACTCCAATGAAGATGCAATAGTGCTATATGGTGATGTTTGCAAGGAAAGAGACCTCAACGATACATGATTTCATCATGCCAGGACCCTTTCACAACCCAAAATCTGGAGAGAGCAAGTGTTGAAGAAAACAGATCAATTCCCTGTTCTGTACTATGGCCAAAAGAGGAAGGTTAACTGACTTGAAAGGAGACAAGAATGTTTCCAGTATTAAAACAAAACAGTACTCCCCACAGAAGAGTGGAAAGATAATATATTTATTCTCTTCAGATTAGTTGCAGTGCTCAAAATACTTATATACCAAATAATCTACAGAGTAAGCATAGGCAAGTAATAGCCAGTACCCTTATCCACAAAATCTCCATTGCTTTGCATAGTCAGTTGGCATGAAAGACCATCAACTTCATTTTTGCTGTAGAGTTTCTCCTCTTCTTATTGAAAAGGGAACATCTTCACCTGTTGGCCTTTTCTTACTTTGTACTCTTTCCAGAAATAAGAAGATAAAAATATATACATAGTTGTAAAATTCTACCACAAAAGGTGGAACAGGGATTAAGACTCCCATTAAAGGCTAAAGTACACAAAAATAGAGAAGTATTACAGAAGCAACAGAGAAAAACACATTGTTATCCAGCTTGGAACTAAAGAGTTGCACAGACATGCAGTACTAGACATTGGCAAAACCAATTAGGAGGGTCTGAGCAGTCTCAAACATGTGAGCTGAATGGACACTGCAAAGTTAAAAAAGCCTTATCAGCTTCATATGATGCATTCAAGAAGTACACCAAAAAGAACTACAAGGCACGTTTAACAGCAAGGATAGTCAAGGAGTTAGTATCTACTGACAGAGAATAATTAATTACCTAGTTCCTCCAGGAAAGTCAAATTCATTGTGCTTTTTATGTCATGTTTCTATACTTACAGTAAGAATCCATTCTTCAGAGAAACAGGTTTAAGAAACTTTATTGAGTATAAAAATACATAAACTTAAGGCATATTAAGAAAACTGTACAAAAGATACACTAGCAATAAATGAGGGACTGTACCCATACAAAAGCCAAAAAGTTTACAATGACTTGTACTACTGAAATGTGCAGGTGCCAATGGTACATTCTGATTAAGACTTTACATACTGGTAAAAAAAAAAAAGAGACAAAACCAAAATCAAGAGCAGTAATTATGTTCTAGTGTCTATTGTCTAAATTAAAAAGCCACATTCCAGAATACAAATAAAAAAAATGACTATCTGCTTTCAGATATCACACAGGAGCCATGTTCAAGAAGTGAAAAATTCCCTCAATTTTAAAAAGTGAAGGCGTATTACCTAGTAAACATTGGCTGATGTTAATCTATGCTATATTATGACAGAAAAATCCCTATAGTATTTTACAGAACCTAGGTCAAAGCTTGAGCTGGATCTAAAGTCAATTCAGTTTAACTGACATACAGACAAATAACAAAAATACATTGCCAACATTACAAATGTGGACTTTTTATTCATCAGACTACTTTAATTTTAGAACAGTACATTTGCGAGCACATGAAGGAACTTTGTTGTGACCTTGATTCTTTAAGCCATTACCATTGGGCTAATATTAGTCCTTGAAATTACATTTATATGCTTTAATTTACTGAGTCAACTGACTACTCTGCATGGCAAAGAAGCTGCAGATACTAATAAACACAAGAACAGTCTGTTACAGAAGCAGAGACAAACAGGTATCAGGCAGCCAAGAGACCATAGCCCTTAAATAAGCACATATTTTAAAGGAACGTGATTATTCTGTATGCTTCACAGTTTTGCTTAATTAGAAGAATCTTGCTTTAAATAACTAATATTAGAAAGATCACAAAAGGAAAAAAGCTTCTAAAGAGAAGGAACTGAGATTTGATAAAGATTAGGCTGTTACAGCAAAAAAAGAGTAAGAGTTTGTAAAGGTAAAATGAAGAGAACAAGATAAGAAAGCAAGAATATATCCCACCTTTCAGAAAAAAATTATAGCTGTCAAATTAAACTTTGCAGTACAACAAAAGAATAAAAAGTCAGAAGCTTAAATAATGGCATCATTATCATAATACTAGAAACAAAATACTCATACCAGAGCCAGAAGATTCATACATTACGTTAAGGACAACTGAGTTTTATACATGCTCTGCAAAAATTGCCTAGAATTAAAGATAATTCAGTTTTTATTTGCAGTCTGTGTTCAGATGGTCCAACTTAAGTTTTGTTGTATATCCTAGGGATCTGTGTTTCATTCAAATATTGTGTCTAGTTATAGAATTATGGAGTAACTTCATTTAGCTATCAGCTGCCAAAAACTTTTGAATAGACTGCAAAGTTGTTTTTATCACTGTATATTTGAATCAGTGGTATTTATCACTGAACTCTCAAAAACACTCAAATACTTAAATACTTTTATTAGGAAATACCATCATAAACTAAACCATCCAAGACACAAATGCTGATTTTTTTTTTTTTTTTTAACACAAAGGTATGTACAGAGTAGATAAGATACTACTTCCACATAGCACTGAACAAAGTACACATTCAAGACATAGGGTTACATTTTCTTCAATGTATTTGGACTGGAGCTCCCCATACCCTAACTTTACTGCTACTTTCCTGAGGAAGAAAACTCAAATAGCATCTGTCCTACTGTTCTAACAAGAAGAATACAGACCATTTTGATGTGTCCAACATTAGCCAAATCTACAACAAATCAGCTATATTGCCAGAATTCATGCTGTCCTGCTTAGAGCTATCTCTGGTATACATATTCAAGAAGTACAGTGAGGTTTCACCTGGGACTATGAGCACTTAGAGACAGAAGTTTTTTTTCAAACTGACTATCTTTCTCTAGAATATTTACAAGACTACTGTATAATTACTATCGATCTTTCAAAGAGGTTTTTGTTAAAAAAAAAAATAATCTTACTCATGTGAGGTGTCTCTGGGCAGTTTCACAGATAACTGAACAAGGAGACAAAGACATTTACATTTGCTCTTGCTACTGAAAGAAAGGCTTGGGAGAGGATGTCCACTGTCATGCATGTGTGCTAAATACATCTGTTTATTACAAAATGCACAAACTATACTCCAGAAAGGAAGGCATAATGCTTTCCTCAGCAATCTTACCAGTTTACAGAAACCACTAGTTATTTTTAAGTAGAAGTATTTCAAGTTGTCAGTACCCTCTACATTTATGCTGTCACTTGTGGTTCCATCTTTAAGTCCACTCTGGCTTGTTATTTTAACAGGTTAACTGTACTCTTATCTTACTAATGTTCCTAGAAAAGCACAAATTATTTGATTATAAAGAAAAAATGAAATTAAGTTGTTCCATGGTTGTCTTGTCACAGATGTTTGTAATAATGTATAATATATTGGAAGGAGGAAGCCCAAGGAAAGCCTTTTTCAAGAAAATGCAAATATATTGTTTAATTCTTTAATGTATTTGTGTCAATAAAACAAAGGAAGCTCATAAACATTTCCTTACACTTAAGACCAGCTTTATGCTAAACACAAGAGGTACCCATCCTCTTAAAGGGCACCATACCAGAGCTTCAGAAACACAAAGTTTTCATCTTCAGCTTTTCAGTAATTATAGACTTTCAGCCTTCTTTTTATAACTGTCTAAAATGCTGGTCAAGTTTGACAATAGATCTTCAGACATGAATTCTTCATAGTCTCTGTCGATTTTTGCATTCTGTTCCTCAAGGTATTTCTAGAAAAGAGTTACAGAAAGTTATTAGCACTATCATAGTCTCTATTATACTGGTTTTGCTAAAGCATTTTAAGCAGTCATTGCACAGGCTAAGGGATTTCCGTTAAACACTTCTCCAAAAGACATCTACTAGAAGCAGATTAAACCTGAGAGGATTACTGCTGGAATTTAATGACAAATTCTGATTGTTTATACCAAAGGTTTTGTCAACAAATTCATTTAACTAGAATCCACAGACTCAGTGCAGCAGCCCTAAAGAATGGATACTTTATTGGAAAGAGTAAGTTTTAATTTCCATGTGTTTAACTGCAGTTGCAAATATCTCTAGAAAGATTTAATTCTGATTATCAAATTTTAGCTTACCTCTATAGATACTACATGAGTAGCAATCACTTCTAAAAGACGATTCAAATTATCACCAGTTTTCCTGCTCTCTTCTGTTGTTGTTTGCATAACAAGTTGATATCTAAAAAGTAAAGACACTCAGTCATATCTATAATTATAAAATCCTTGACATCTAAACCAATCACTTCAAGTCTGATATATCATCATGTTTAGCCATAATTTTTGTTATCATTAACTTGAACCAAGTTAGCTTTGTAATTAATCCTTAACTTAGAAGAAAAAGGACCACATTGTGCTAACCAGTAAAAAACAAAGTACCTTAGAGTCAGAATAGCCTTTCCAGACTTTAGGCTGTAAAATGTAGTTGTCACGTAAGTTTGGGAACAAACTAATTTCCTTACTACAACCGTATATATGAAAAAAATTACATGGCAAACAGGAGTTCTGATACAGCAGACAAACATTCTAGAAAAATATTATGTATCAAGAAGAAACATCTTTCAATTGTGAATTTATGAAATTAATGTACTGAGATAAGTAACTGGTCACTGAAGAATTTTACATTGGGATTCAAGAAAATGTCTTTATCCTTAAAACAAACACATAAAACAAAATAAACTACACAAACAACTTAAAGTTGTAGGCCTTACTGTCGTTGAAGATTATGTAATTCATTTGTGGCTTCACTGAGACCTTCATTGACACCACTCTCAAGTAATTGTTTATGCTTCTCTAACAATTCCAGTTCATTTGCACATTTTTGCTCTTCTTCTTCTGCCTCCTGTAAACATGAAGAAAAAAAGAAATTAAAATAAATTGCACAAGTCAGAATAATGAGGATTTTTTTACTCCTTTATATTACCTGATTACTTGAGTTCAGAATTCACACAAGTTACTCCAAACTCAGAACTAAAAAAACCCAAGGACATCCCCCCAAACGTAAAGTTTCAGGTATTTACTGTATCAGCTTCCACCTGAAACCAGCCTAACATTCCCTTTATTTCTCTGATTGTATTTCAAGGTCTGTGTTGCAGCTATTTTACCTTCACAGTTCATCTCAAAAAGTGTTATTTACATACTTTCAATAGCTTAGAAATGGAACATCATAAAAAAACTCTTTCTAAGCTAAAAAAATAAAATCACATTTGAGTAAGAAAATTACTTTTCCCTTTTCTGTCTGAAAGATGACTACAAAATGTAAGTAATCATCTCTCCACTGAGAATGACACTATTGATACTATATTTATCACAATTAAATACACAAAACCAACCTAACTTCTGCCATCAATTAAACATGCAATTCTAGTAAATTACTGAAATATTACTCTTCAAACATAATTTTAATACTGAAGTTTTATGGATAGTATTTTAAAAATTACATGAGGAATTACATGACTTTGTCTTATTTTAACCATCCAGTTTGTCTTATTTTAACCATCCAGTTGCAATTGAGTATCTTATGAGCTCACCTTAAGAGAAAAGCATATGCAATAGCATAGATCAAAAGCTAAATTTCAGGTGTTTTTGAAAGCAATAAACTAAGTGAATTGCCTTCGGCCACCTAAGCAGGTATTTGCAATGAAATAACCCTGTTTCATGGTTATAGCGCAGAAGTTTGGATTTGAAAAAGCAGATATGTTAAACACAAACTTAGTTCAAAAAGCATTTTTCTCCTGGAAACCACAGCCCCACCAAAGTCATGCTCTTAGAGAAGCTGGGAGGTACTGAAGCAGCCACTCATTGTTAACTGAGAGGGCTATGTTTTTTTGCTAAACTGGAAATGGGGAAAAGGACAGGGATGGCTCCTCCACTGGGGAAGAAAAACAAAGAAAGCAACAATTTTGTATCATTAAAACATTTGATGTGCTTTTAGTCAAATAATGTTTTCCTTAGTTTTTAATGTAATTAAACATGTTACTGAAACCTGTACATGTATTTATTATATACATGCTGAATAGACTAGGCAGATTCTTTTGACTCTCACATCTCCTTCAAGCATATGCTTTGAGACATCCTGAGGTCAGGAGATGATTGCTGCTTTTTCTACTGGATGTAGTAGCTTATGATTTACAGGATCTGCCAAAGCATGGTGCCATGTTCTCTTAGGATAAAGTGAAAACTGACTCACTTAAGGCAGCGCTCAAATATTTCTGGAAAGAATCAGAGAATCTTGCAAAAGGAATGGAAGGAGGTAAGGGCAGAGATCCAAACAAACAAAAATGCAAACCAAAAACTTATATATAAATACAAAGATTAACAATAAGTATACTATTAAGGATAAATTGTCATCAACCTATAAGAAATTCTACCTTAAGCTTCTGGTGGTAAAGATCATCCAGCTTTTCAGCTTCTTCTTTCAGCATTTTCACGCTGCTTTTCTTGTCTACTACCATTACATTCAACTAGAATGAAAACATGACCAAGAAAATGTAATTGAAAAAGAATTCCAGCGTATAAATCCATGCCATCACAAACAACACATGGTAGCACAAAAATATTTAAAATGGGCCAGGCTGGAATGGCATTACTTTCTTCATAACAGCCTCTACGGTGCTTTTTTTTTTTGGATAAGTGGCTAAAACAGTGTTGGTAACACACCAGTATTTTGGCTATTGCTGAATAGCGCTTGCACAGCATCAAGGCTTTCTCTCCCTCCTGTGGCCCCTCAGTGAGTAGGGTAGGGGCAGACAAGAGCTGGGACAGCTGATCAAAATTGGCCAAAAGGCTATTCCATACCACATACTGTCATGCTCAGCAATAAAAAAAAAAAAAAAAAAAAAAAAAGATAGGTGAAAAAAAAA